>VSMD01009658.1:0-13249 GCA_008750895.1 Mirza zaza | reverse complement strand
GACTTTTTTCCCTTTTCTCTATGAGTCAGATATGCTACAGAGTGTAACTGTAGACAGAGAAGAACAGTTTACACACGTAGCAAATAATCAAACCAGTGGGGGGGTGTGTGTACTTACCCACTAGCTGTATAACGGGGCAGGTGGTAGTCTTTCTCTCAGATTACCATGCATTTATACATTTAATTGGGAGGCCTCAGGTGTGTAGCGTCAGCAGTTTTTTAAGAAGGGGGAAGAGGATCTAAGAGAATTTTGACTCTTACTTAGTGGATCTGTGGTTTAGTGGTGTGGAATATAGGGGAAAGCTGGGTTCTGACGCCAGAATTTCAATGAGCCAAGGCTCTCCATTGCTTCAGGAGCAGAGAAGTAGAAGAAGGGATTTCACTGGTTCTTAAATCTGTTATTTAGCTCTGAATGTCATAATCAAAGCAATGAAGTTGGGTCTCTAGGCGTGCTCTGCATTCCTTGCATATCCTAGTGCTGTTCCCGTCTCCTCATCACGTCACAGCTCAGAGGCTCTTTAGCCAAGAGGAGGCTTAAATTAGGGGTGTAGCAATTTATGCCCATTGTATTATAGCACTATCCATTTAGTTTCTAGGCAGAAGATAATACGTGCTATCTCTGTAGCAATTATGGCATCTTTCAGGTTGAAACAGTCTTGGCAACTTCCTGTGACTAGTACCTTGAACCAAGCCGTAATGCCTTGCCAGTGACAGACGGATAACCATAGCACAAACAATAATCGTCTTCTGTGTTTTCGTTTGTATTTCAAAACACAAATTGTAATTGTACCATCAGCTTTTCTTGTTGGTGTATGTGTTTTCTACCTTTATTCTCTTACCATGGTAGTGGTAATTATGTGCTTGGCTTTAGACACTTAGGCCATTTGATACTGTAATATTAAGAGATTTTAGAGGAAAAGGTCATCAGCTGTCTTTCTGGGCTATTCTGGGCATTTTGTACTATATTTATTTTGGATCCAACTTTTCTTGCCCTTGATTTCTGATTAGCTGCTCTTCCTCCTTGCCTTGGCCTCTCGACTTGCTTGGAAGCTTTTCAACAGATGTGCACTTGGATGACTGTTTTGTTCAATAAACATTATCTCAACCTTGGGGAAGAGTTAAGAAGACACAGGATGGAACTCCCTATTAAATGCTTCTGGTTCTAAGCATGGAATTCCTGGAGCAGGAGCTAAGCTGGCTTCCAATACATTGATGTCCGGAAGTTGTTTCCTGCTTGGGGAGCTTAGCTTTTCTACCAAGGGAAATGTGAATTCTAAGGCATTCTCAAAAGTTTTGGATTATTTTTGGGGATTTAAATTGTCTTATTCCGGCGGGGCGCGGTGGCTCATGTCTGTAATCCTAGCACTCTGGGAGGCCGAGGCGGGCGGATCACTCGAGGTCAGGAGTTTGAAACCAGCCTGAGCAAGAGCGAGACCCTGTCTATACTATAAATAGAAAGAAATTAATTGGCCAACTAACATATATATAGAAAAAAGTAGCCGGGCATGGTGGCGCATGCCTGTAGTCCCAGCTACTCGGGAGGCTGAGGCAGGAGGATTGCTTGAGCCCAGGAGTTTGAGGTTGCTGTGAGCTAGGCTGACGCCACGGCACTCACTCTAGCCTGGGCAACAGAGCGAGACTATGTCTCCAAAAAAAAAAAAATTTGTCTTATTCCTTATACATTTTTAGGAATTAAAGAATGCATTATTTGCTTAGAAAAGTGGGATTTTTGGTTCTTCATGGTCTACATTGGTCTTGCCTAAGGTTGGACAGAACACTCCTTTCAGAGACGTTTCACCCAGTCTGTGCCTCCCATGTGGATGGGACAGTTAAAAACCAAGTATCAAGCAGGAAATAATGAGAGTAGCTGGCCTTCAGGCATTAGACTTCTCACAAAGGCAAACAGCAACACCCAAGAAAAACCCATTTACGTTGACCCATACGTAGCACCCCCTGGCCTTGTTGACCCCTTTTCTTTCCTCCCCCGTTAGCGAGCAGAGCAGCAAGCTCTTCTTTGTAAAACTGTGAGTGATTCTAGAGGGGCAGAAAATACCAACTGCTTCTACCAAAGTGCCACAAATTCCAGAGGGTGATTTTTCTGTTTCCTCATTTTTTTGGCCCTTACTGAATTCTCAGAAGGTAAAGCTGAAAAAAAAAATCAGGGTGTATGACTGGATAGTCCAGTCAATTCTTGGTGTTTTGTAGAGGTGGGGTGGGAGTTGTGGTAGCTATGGTCTATAATGTCACTGTGAACACGGAATCACTGAGGTTCCTGCAAGCTTCTGGTCACGACGTTTTCAGCAACTGCTCAGTACATAACCTTGTTTTATGTGCGCTTGTGTTTAAGGACTCCGGATTTAATATATGTTGTTGAGTGGTTACCACTGACATCATAGCCAACAGCACTGTGACTGTTGCCTGGACGAAGCCTACCTCACCTGTGGATTAGTCCTCGAGGCACATGGGCTTCTTGCCCCAGGGACACTAGATAGCACTTCAGCACTACACCTGGAGGCCCTTTTTTAAATTTTTTTTCTTTTTTGAGACAGAGCCTCACTCTGTTGCCCAGGCAAGAGTGCCGTGGTGTCAGCCTAGCTCACAGCAACTTCAAACCCCTGGACTCAAGCGATCCTCCTGCCTCAGCCTCCCGAGTAGCTGGGACTACAGGCATGTGCCACCATGCCTGGCTAATTTTTTCTATATATATTTTCTCTGTATTTTTTTCTATATAGATTTTTAGTTATCCAGCTAATTTCTTTCTATTTTTTTTTTTTTTTAGTAGAGATGGGGTCTTGCTCTTGCTCAGGCTGGTCTTGAAATCCTGAGCTGAAACGATCCGCCCGCCTCGGCCTCGCAGAGTGCTAGGATGACAGGCATGAGCCACCGCGCCCAGGATGGAGGCCATTTTAAACAGTGGAAGCCAGCAACAAAAAAGCATAAAAATGTGAAAAATATGGCACGGAATAAACCGTGGAAAGGATACTTCATAGCGTGAAGGATGAGCTGAAACAGGAAGGCAGAGCATCGCTTTGTTTGACCTCAGCTCAGAACATACATGAAGGAGACTCCAATTTTTTGCTGCTCTATGTGTGTCCATAAGGACCACGAAACCACCTTAAGGAGTGATTTTGGGGTTGCAAGCAAATTTTAACAAGGGAGCAAGTTCACAAATACCGACTGTATAATGTAAGGAAAGTAGTCCCAGTTATTGTGGCAGGATACTCCCACAGTCTGACTGTACAGTTCACGTAGAAAACCAATTATTTAAGGTGAGAATGAGTTATGAGCTGGAATAACTAGACCCATGCCCAGAAGACATTTTTAAACAACCTCATGTGAGAGGAAGACAGACAAGGAGAACTTGCCCAAGGAATGATCATTTTTTAGTGAACAGACAATAATTAGCACCAGTGCCAGGCTTCGGACATGGAGAGAACAGGAACAATATCATGTGTATCCCCATGTCCTTGGCATGGGAGGTGATCATGGCCAGCACATGGGGACCTCAGCTCAGGGGCTGAGTGGTAAATAAATGTGAATGAAAGAAAGAGCAAGGAGAATTCTCTCAGTCATGCCTGAGAGCCCACTGTGGTGGGGCGCCTTAGAAGTCTGATGCATCTTATTATATTAGCCTAGATAATTTCCTGTACACTGTGTTCATTGAATTTTCTCTGGCAGATGCTTACCAGTGGTCAGAAATAGTAGTGTCTTACCGTGAAAGGTATTAACATGGCACAGGGTAGGAGTCTATCATACTCACCTTTGTGCACTGTCTCTAGCAGGTTAGTGTTCACTAAATGTATTTGAATGAAGGAATGAAACTAACCCTCATCTGGAAGATTTAGAAATACAAAGTCTATAAAACATCTTTTTAAATTCACAAGAGAGGATAGACTATAAGTCTGTACTTAGACAAGTAGAAAGATGTGGATATTCTTTTGCAACCTAGCTTTGTCTATTGTACAAAGCTGAGCTTTTCAACTCAGGAAACATCTACGCTATGCTATACTCCCCCTGCCCTGGTCACCCCCCTAGAGATATTCAGGGGCTAGACTTAATTAAAGCAGAAACTAGTTAAGTTTTATAGGAGGAAATGACATTCAATTTCAGATATTATCTGTTTAAATTATTTCCTGTAGATTAACTGTTCGATTTACCAAATATTTGTCATGGAGCTACTAGGTACAGGAAACTGGGCCAGGGTCTTTGGAGCATGCAGAGATAAGCAGAACATAGTGGCTTTTGTCTAGTGGGAGAGAAAGACAAGGATGCACATGTCTGTAAATCAGGATAAAATGTACACTTACTGCAGGTAAAAGTGAAGTGTCATCGTGGCACCATTGTGGAAGGTAAGATTAATTCCAGCGTACTGCATTCTACAGGTTAATTGAATTTAACCTTGGCCTTGAAGGCCCACGTGGAAGTGCTTTTGGGAGGAGCAGGGCAGACTGGAAAGGTAGCAGGGTTAGGGCAGTTCCAAGAAGAGGGAATGACATAAGCAAAGGCACTGCGGCAGGGAGGATACGGGGAACTAGCACTGCAAAGATTTTGTGGTGTTGGTGAGGAGGATTGGGGTCGGGCAGAGATTGTGAGATTACCAGAAAATAACATCCAAATCCAATGATAGAGATGTTTATGAGCAGTTTACTTGGACGTTTTTCTGTAGTCACTAGGAGCTGTGGTAGATTTTTAAAGCAAAGAAATCACATGACAGCAACTAGCAGTAGCTAAGATTTGTAAGCACTTACTGTGTGCCAAGTACTTTTACCAAATTGTTCACAACCCTTTGAGGTTAGTACTATTAGTATTGTAGTTTGTAGATGAGGAAATAGCCAAGAGCGGTAACTTCCCCAGGATCCACAGCGAATAAGTGGTAAACTGGAATTCGAAGCCAGGAAGTCTTACATAAGAACTTACATTAACCTGGGATTGAAGAGTAGGATTCAGAGAGTCTTTGAACTTACTGAATTATTTGCAAAGTGTTCGATATATATCAATATGTGCATTAGTTTAAGAGAGGATCTGTAGCTTTAGTTATATAAGATGTACTTGCTAAAAAATGTTAATAAAGGCTGCAGTAGAGTACTCTCTGTCGCTCTCAAAAGCGTGGACAATAGATTATATGGTGACTTTATGCCTATTCTTGTTAGTTTTGGAAGAAAGCAGAACAATCTAGCACTGCTCAAAATAAAAGGAAATGTCAAAACAATTTGCAGGAATTGTTAGTATTATAAGTGTCAGGCTGTTCCTGATTTGTGAGAAGCAGAAAACGTATAGGAATTTCTTTTGAAGGTAGACACGAGATATCCAGACCTTGAAACTTGTGATAATTTAAAAGGGCAGAAGACCTACCTTCTCATTTGGCAAAAATTGTTCTTTTTAATCCCAGCAAAAGCTAAATAAACTCCTGAAATCTTGTGTGTTTTAGAAAAATGCCTAGATACTAGTCTGCTTTCAACTGGACCAATTTGCCTTTTATATAGTTAGGACATGAGGGATGAATATTTACCAACCTTTGTGATTAAAAATTCCTTGCAGCCGGTTGTGAATTCAAAGGCAGTTGGCTGGATGAATGAATGAATCCAGATTACAGAATTATCTAGTTTATATCACTTGAGAAATCAAATTATTGTCTCAGTTTTGTTGAGAGTAAGTATCTTAATGTTTTAAATATGTATATCTCTACAGATTATTATCACACAAGTATAGCAAATATAGTACTTTAATAGCAAAGATCTGGATTTCCTACTTGAATTTTCTTTATATTTTCCCCTGTTGGCTTTCTCATTTTCTCTATTTTTTTCCTGGATCATATGAAAGCAAGTTGCAGACATCATGATACTTCACCCTTAAAATACTTTAGCTTTTCAAATTTCCCAAGAACCAAGGATGTTCTCTTACATAGCTATAATATTCTTATTATACCCAGGAAATAGTCAATCATATTATTTAATGTATAGTCCATATTCAGATTTTCCAACTGTTAGAAAAATATCCTTTACCATAGATTTATTTTGCTTTGTGACTTTGATCAAGGATTCTGTCAAAAATCACAAATAGCAATTGGTTGTCATGTGTCTTCAGTCTCTTTTATGAACTGTCTTGCCTTCCTGCCTCCCTGCCTTTTTTGTTTTTTCTTATTTTGTGTTTCATGGCATTAACATGTTTGAAAAGTCCAAGACAGCTGCCTGGGTCCTACAATCTGGATTCACCTGACTGTTGGTGTCCTCATTATTAGATTCAGATTAAACATTGCTAGCAAGTACACACTGCTTCTCTTCAGAAGGTGTATGATGTTGGCTAGGCTAAATTTAATCACCTGACTAAGTTGGTGTTCACCAGACCTCTCATGGTAAAGGTGCCCAATCCCCTTAATAGATAAAAAGTCATCTGTGGAGTAATTCTTAGAGATCATGTACACATCCTGTTCCCTGACAGTCATTCACCAGTCATTTTAACCATTAAGATATCTAAAGTGTTTTCCTTTGTGAGTGGGTATATAGGAAAGCACTACCCTAGAGAGGAGAGAGAGCTCTTTATTTTAGAGATTTGTACTTAATATAATAAATCTTTTTTTGATGCAGATGAGGAAAAATTAACTTTGCCATTCTGACTTCTTTCTGGACTGGGAGAATTCAGTAGTAATGAGGTGAATTTCCTTTTAATAGCCACAGCCTAAAAAGATATGACATTTGCCCCCTCCCATTTGAAAATGCTCTGAAAGTAGTTCTCCATAAAGCATAGTATGTTAAAATCAAATGGCCATTAAAACCATGAAATTCCTTTGGAAGGTGGGATAAAACGGAAATGGTTTTGTCGTGGGACTCCTCGATCTAGGCTAATAATCTTTTTTGGGAATTTATCCTAAAGCTTTTGCACCCACTCTGCTCATGACTGGTTCACTCAGTGAATGTTATCTGATGAGGATCTTATTTCACTTCTGAAAGCAGAGCATTGTTCTATTTGTTTGGGGAGTTAGGGGGGTAACAGGACAAGATTGACTCCAAGCAATGCAACATCAAACCACCCTTCCATCTTGAAATTTCAGATTGTCCTGTATGCTATTTATAGTCTCCCGCTTGTAATTCACAACGAGAAGACATGTTTTTTAAACAATTAACTATTTCTCCTAAGTAAACAAAATAGTTCTTTAATATTGGGGTAAAGACCTTAATACTTTCTAGGAATTCATTTATAATTTGCTTCATTTTTCTTTTGTAAGAGGATTTTAGACACTCTTCTGTGGCCAGCTAGACTTGGTCCTGTGTATCCTCTTGAGTTATGAATTAGCACATTCTGTTCTTGAAGTCTGTAAAAATTTTGCCCCCGTTTTGCAGGTGTGGTTTGATCGCACACTTTTTTCTCTCACTAGGATTCTGCTGAGTGAGAAATCAGCAGGGCATGGTTGATCTGTAATGAATTTACATTAGCCTATCCCAATTTTGTGATTGGGAGATAGTGGATTACCCCCTACATTTGCTTGATAAATTCTCACACTGTATTTTGGCTTATAGTATGGTGGTGTTATAGATTCTAGAATATGAATGTTTAAGTTAATACATGGCTAATTCAAGCAGCTGAGATTGAGGGGCTTCAAAGTTGAGTGACTCTCTTGAAGGAATGATTTTAGTTTTCAGTTATGAGATGATGGATCCCAGAACGTATTGGTTAATTAGATTAATATGTCCCTGGTAATCACAATAATTCTGTGGGAGGCTTGAGGATGTAGCAAAGCTAGTATCTTTCAGTGACCACTTCCAGTTGGCTGTCAGTCCTTTGGACACATGCAGCAGGCCACCTCCAGCTCCAGTCCTGTGTATATGGCACAAAGCAGAGGGGACCTGGTCACAGGTTGACCTGCAGCTCATAGCTTCATAACATATTTGACACTATGATGAATGAGGAAGTGCTGAAATAGTTCTTATTTTTAAATATTAATACTTTATCTTGCTTTCTGATGTGTAGCTTGACACTTAACCCCAAAGGGTATGCAAAGCTTACTTTATTGAAAAGGCTTGCAAAGTACATTGCTTGAATCTTAGGGACAGGCTCATACCTGTCAAGCGGGTTTATATTAATACAACACTGAAAAATACAAATATGTCAGAAATCTAACTAAAGAACAGGGCATCTTATTCAGTATGAACAGCCTTTTAAAGTAGTTTGTTTTGCTTCAGTTTTTCTTAAGCTTAATTGCTAGAGAAGGAATTAAAATAATGACAAAACTCTGGCTGCAAGTCCCTTGAAGGTAGGAGATGTCATTTTTCTTTTAGGCCTATCATAGTCTATCTGTCTGGTCTAAAGCAGCATGAAGTGTCCATGCATATTTGTTGAATTAAATTTTCAAATGAGTTTCTGAATTCCTCGGGTCTTAACTAGGTTTCTCAGTCTGTAGGTTGCCGCCTCTCTTTACTTTTTACTGATGGCCGTTTTCCCTGCTTCTGGTCTCCTTCCTCCCTCTGCTGACCAGTCACTTTTGACTTAAAAGGTGCAACTCGTTAAGCTGTTGTATTTCACTTTTTGAAAAATTATATAGATAGGCCATATTGAAAACATTTAAGGAATTATGACAGGTTACTGTACCCCCTACAGATTGTTAGCCATAACCCTTTATAGTCTCATGTTTACATGGCTTTATCTCTTAAATAATTAGGCACTTGAGCTCAAAGAGTGTGTCTTTTTTTTTTTTTTTTTGGTAAATGAGAAAAGTATCTGGCACTCCTATGTGCTAAATATTTGTGGAAGGAAGGGAGGAAGGAAAGGGATAAGGAAATTGAAGTTGAGAAAAGGAAGGAATTTAAGATCAGGGAGTCATGTACTTTTCCATGTGAGCTCTGAAGGTGTCACAGGATGGTAGTCATAGCTGAACAAGGAGCATGTTGAGTGAACCTGTGAGTGAATGAGGATGGTAATAGTGATACTGGAGGGGGAAGGGGGGAGTTGATAACAATAACAGGGGCGGTCTTCCTCAAAGAAGTCAGCATTTAGGGGAAAGTTCAATGACACTTGCAAAGGAATTTCAGACCGCTTGGTGGAATGGGTTGGGAGAGTACCTGGTTAAGTCAAGATCTGCCGAAAACCCTTAACTCTTGGTAAATATTGCTCTGTGTGGGAAGTATTTCAATGAGGATTGATTCAGTCTCTCACTTTTGGATATCCCTTGAATCAAGTCTGGGGAGTTCCTCAGGAAAATGACTAATAACAACAACATTTATCACGTGCTTGCATCAGCTCCCGAACTCTCACACCAAGCCTAGGAGGTATGTCTTACAATATCATCTCCCCATCTTATGAATGAGGAAAGCTTGGCTTAACGTGGTTAACTATTACAGCATTCCCAGTCTTCATCTCCTTCCTAAGTGGGCCACTATGACAGCCAAGGCAACACATGCTGGAGCCAGACGGGTCCCCAGAAGTATCGGATCTGCTGTCTGCGTTCTCGAAACACTACCAGTTGGAATCAGCTTCCTCAGTAACTCACTTCCCTCTGCCACGTGACTTCACTCCCTGGATGTTCAATCAAAGTCACACTGCCTTGGCGGGAATCTCATGGGCTGTACCGCTGCCCGCTGAAAACGGGGATTTGCGTTTAATGATAAAAATAGGTTAAAATACGTAAGATAGATAAAATAGGGTAAAACACAGTAAGAAAGGGGGAGACTGTGGGGGGAGGGGGGGCAAGGGCATTTATTGAAACCTTAAAATTTGTACCCCCATAATATGCCGAAATTAAAAAAAACAAAGAAAGGGGGAGAGGAGAGAAAAAGAATGCCTTTAGTTTAGGAAGCATCATACTATTAATACTTAAAAATTTCCCAAGAATAAACGTCGGCTTCTACGGCCATACATGCCTTCAGCCTGGGGCAGGATGGTATGCTGGAAGAGGAAGACGTGGGTGACAAGAACGTTGGTTTTGGTTATTGGGAAAACATAAACCCCCACAGGAACTGTGGAACAGGGACTATCAAAAGGTTTAAAAGTCTGGTGCTGCAGGGTGTGCTGCTTTGGGGGATTCTAAGGGTTGGATTCTCTTGCTTCTGCGAGAGTGTCTTTTCTTTGGTGCCAGCTGAGGGGGGCTTTGGGTGGCTGCTGCAGGGGGTGTTCGCCGCAGCAGAGAGGGGAGGACCTGCTGCCTCAGCCAGCGCAAGACCCACCCAAAGTTCAGACAGGACGGGGCTTGTGTGTCGGAAGAGGCGTCCTCCTCCTCTGCTGCCTGCCCCGAGGAGACTGAGGAGTTCTTTGTCAGGCTTGTCTTTTGGCTGCCAGCTGCCTGGCTTATCTGCAAAGAAAATGAAGGGTGACTTAGGTGTGCGTAACCTCGACCAGCAGTGGTGTCACTATTTACTCATTTCTGGAGCTGTAAATAGCCCTACTGTAAATGCAAAATTTCAAGACTCATTAATATTTAAACATATAATTTTTTTTTTTAAAAAAATTATACTTGTTATCCCTTCTTGCTGCTCACCCTCTTCCCTCCCTCTCAGAGCTCCCTGGTCTTTCCCCTACAACTCCATCCTGACTCCTTTCTCTGTTGAGATCCTTCTCCCACTGCTAGTCATGTCCCACACCCTGGGGGGCGGGGCCCAGCCTGCTCCATGGCAGGTTGTAAGGCTCTGTGTGGTCCCATGTGCCCCGCACCCCCACCCCTCACCGCACCGGCCTGTCCCTTGCTGTCCTGTGAGACACCTCTGTGCTTAGCTCAGCAAGTTCATGCTCCTTAAGCCTTAGTGGAATCTGTGGGAACGGGGTAACATCTTCGTTTTCTGGCATTTTGCACATGAGCAAGCGTTGACAAGTATGGTGTTCTTGATGGCTGTCCTGAGCCCTATCTGGAGGGGGGCTGCTGGACAGCTGGAAGTCTTCCTCCTGAGTGGATTCGGAGAACACAGAGTTATCACCTTCATCATCTTTCTGATTTTCTAGAAATGTCTCAAGCGTTTGCACAAGACCATCCAGTTTGCTGAGAGTCAGGTTTGTTCTCTCTCTCGGGTGCTTGTCTGTCCACTGGTTGTCTCCATTTAGATCCCAGTTAGTGATGGAGTCTGCAATGTTAGAGCCCACGTCAGCGTCCCAGGCGAGGGCAATGCTTAGTTTGCAGAACTGCTCTGGGCGGTCCTCAATTTGGTCTCGTCTCCTCCTGGGTCTCCCTGTGCTTCCAGTCCACCATGTCCCTTGGATAGGAGGGAGGAAGTGGATTGGAGAACCCTTGGAAGGCGTGTCTTCACAGGACGTATTGTCCTCACAGAAGGCATCCTCGCAGGGGAAATAGCCCACAGACAGGCTCAGGTTGGAGCTGCATTCAGAGCTGCAGTATTCTGTGTCACTGCTAGAGGATGAGTCTGCCATGGAGTTCGAGGGTTCGATTCTCAGGTGTCCCTCAACTAAGTAACCTTCCAAAAAAAAAAAAAAAGTGGGTTTGAGAAGAAAAAGAGAATGGTAGCAATAACACCATTGATTCCTTTTTCTATGCAGAACTATCCCATTTAGATGGAAGTTCATCCTATTTTTGTAATCTTCCAGTGAAGGGCAGAAGAGGTGGCCCTCTCCCTTTAAAAATTTATCTCCCGGCCGGGCGCTGTGGCTCATGCCTGTAATCCTAGCACTCTGGGAGACCAAGGTGGGAGGATCATTTGAGCTCAGGAGTTCAAGACCAGCCTGAGCGAGAGCAAAACATCTTGTCTCTACTAAAAATAGAAAGAAATTAGCTGAACAACTAAAACTATATAAAAAATTAGCCAGGCATGGTGGCGTGTGCCTGTAGTCCCAGCTACTTGGCAGGCTGAGGCAGAAAGATTGCTTGAGCCCAGGAGTTTGAGATTGCTGTGAGCGAGGCTGATGCCATGGCACTCTAGCTCGGGCAACAGTGAAATTCTGTCTCAAAATAAATAAATAAATAAAAACAAAAAATAAAAACTTATTTCCCTGTGTTATTATCCTCTCTACTAAGCATCACCACCTGATAAACTCTCCCCATTTGTCTTATTACAGTTGAAAGAATCTGTATAATAAAGAAAAAGGTTACCATTGTATAAAATTGGAAAAATGCAGAAAAGTATGAAGACGAAAATAAGCATGCCTATGATTCCATCATACAGGGATAATGATAACCATCATCAAAACGTTTTGATGGATTTCCATAGTCTTGTCTTTTTATTTGCCTATACATACATGTATACATGTATATTTATGCATGTATGCACACATAGAAGATGCCATCTCAGTTGAAATTGAGATTATTAAATTTTATGGCACAGCCTACAACAAACATATATGTAGCTATTCCGTAATTTTTAACCACTTCTTATTACTAACCTTTAGGTGATTGTTTTAATAAATCTGCAGTGAACCCCCTTGTCCATAAATCCATACCTCTTGTTATTTTCCTATATGTGGAATTAATGGACCGAAGACCACGAATACATTAAAATCTTGTGGTATCTGATACGAAATTACTTTCCAGAAATATTATATACCATTTAGTTGCCCATCCTCCCACCATCTGATGGCACTTTTTAGTCCAGCTTTTTCTATGATGCCCTGGCAAGTAAGTGAGGGTGGAAGAACACACACACACGCACGCACGCACGCACGCACACACACACGCACGTCGTAGACTGTCACGCCCTGCTCTGATGGCTACGCACACGGAAGAGGTGCTGCCAACTCCTGAAGCACATAAACGGGGGACGTTAGAAATCCTTCAGGTCCTGCGTCTCAGTGGCTAGAAGTCCAACTGTCAGAAGTCTGTGTTCTGGGACTGTTGGTTACCTTGACAACACAAGGAAATAAGTCAGAGCCAGACATGTGGAAGGTGGGGGAGGGGAAAGGGATAGAAAACCACAGGATCTACTCCCTTGCTTCCAAAATATTCTATACCCATGCCATCTCGGGCTAAAGAGGATTCCCTCTTTTTTTTTTTTTTTTTTTTTTGTTGAGACAGAGTTTCACTTTATTGCCCAGGCTAGAGTGAGTGCCGTGGCGTCAGCCTAGCTCACAGCAACCTCAAACTCCTGGGCTCAAGCGATCCTGCTGCCTCAGCCTCCCAAGTAGCTGGGACTACAGGCATGTGCCACCATGCCCGGCTAATTTTTTTTTTCTATATATATTTTAGTTGGCCAATTAATTTCTTTCTATTTATAGTAGAGATGGGGTCTCGCTCTTGCTCAGGCTGGTCTCGAACTCCTGAGCTCAAACGATCCACCCACCTCGGCCTCCCAGAGAGCTAGGATTACAGGCTTGAGCCACCACGC
>VSMD01009647.1:0-31946 GCA_008750895.1 Mirza zaza | reverse complement strand
AAAATGTGGTATATGTATACCATGGAGTACTATTCAGCTCTAAGAAACAACGGTGATATAGCACATCTTATATTTTCCTGGTTAGAGCTGGAACCCATACTACTAAGTGAAGTATCCCAAGAATGGAAAAACAAGCACCACATATACTCACCAGCAAACTGGTATTAACTGAGCGGCACCTAAGTGGACACATAGGTACTACAGTAATAGGATATTGGGCAGGTGGGAGGGGGAAGGGGGGCGGGTATATACATACATAATGAGTGAGATGTGCACCATCTGGGGGATGGTCATGCTGGAAACTCAGACTTGTGGGGGGAGGGGGGGAAAGGGCATTTATTGAAACCTTAAAATCTGTACCCCCATAATATGCCAAAATAAAAAAAAAAACTAAGAAATGGCTAACTAAAATGAGAAATAACCCATGTTCATGGGTGCTATGTCACAAAGTTGTTGTGAAGATTGAATGAGTCAATACATGCAAATGCATGCATGAATGACTTACTATAACTCTTGAACATAAGAAATGCTCGATAATATTAGGTATTATTTTTGGAAACTGACTTGCCGCTTATCTTTAGTATGACCTTGAACAAGGTCAAATTTTTCTCGATGAGCTTCAATTTCCTCACCCATAAAAATGAGATTAATAGCACATATCTTAGCGCTGCTATGAGAATGAGATGAGATAGCAAGCAAAACCAGCGTTGTCCAAGCCTGGTATATGGGAGGGACTCCACTGAGGTTGACTGCCTTTCTTCTTGAAGAAAAGACAATGTCTTATTTTTCTTTAGAATCTGCTTATCCAGAGGTTCCAAGAATTGAAGATTTCAGGTACCAACAACATTTTTTCCTTGTGCATTAGTTTCCTAGGGCTGCCACAGCAACCTACCACAAACTGGGTGGCTTCAGCAACAGACATCTATCGTCACATAGTTCTGGAGCCTAGGAGTCTGAAATTAAGGAGCCATTCAGGTTGGTTCCTTCTAAAGCTATGAGGGAGAATCTGTTGTATCTATTCTCTGTCCCGATTACCAATAACCTCGAGAACTGCTCGGCCTGTGGATGGCATTCTCCCTGGCTCTTCACATAGTCTTCCCTCCACATGTGTCTATCTCTCTGTCCAGGTTTCCCCTTTTTATTAGAGCACAATCATATTGGAGTAGGACCCACCTAATAACCTCATTGTAATTTGATTATCTCTATAAAGGCCCTCTTTCCAAATAAGGTCCATTCTGAGATACGAAGGACCAGGACTTCAACACCTTTTGGGGGGGTGACACAACTCAACCCATAACAGTTTGACTGCCTTTTTTTTTTTTAATTTGAGAAGTGATGTATTGTCGCCAGTTTTCTATTTTGTTTTTTGACAAGCCAAATCCTAAAAACAAAAGAACTGCTATCTATTTATTCCGTCATTTCGTTTAAAATATTTTAATGCTAAAAAAAGGAATTTTATTTCTTTCGAGCAGGAGTTTTCACCATATGTCCTACAAAAGGTGTCTGAGATAAAAGTGGAGGAGGCAGAGCTGCTTAGAGTCCTGGGCCATTTTACCCACTAAGATCACCACAGTCACTGTTTTTATTCATTTCAAATTCTGGGAATTCTGAGAAAGAGTTTATTTGAAAATCAAGGTACTTGTCACTAAAACAACAACAAAACATCTCTTACCACTCCTCTGGTACTTACATGAAGCTCCCTAAATTCTTCTTGAGTAATTTGTCTTACATTCTCATATTATGCCATTTGCGTATTAGTAAGCCAAAACTAAAATTCTCATTTTACATTTTTGCCAGTGCATTTTTAATGTCAGTATATCTGCTTGGTCCATTCCTTCCATTGTTGCCAATTTCTTCTTCTAGTGAGCCACTTCAGGTACTTCAATTTCTCTCTTGAGAGACGTGTTGGAGGGCTACGTTTGAGTTTATTCTGGGTGTTGTTTACACTGCTGTGTAATTTCTAGGCTGTCTCCAAATCAGAGAGCCAGGGCTTAGTAATCAAATTTTCTGTGCCAAAGAAAGTTGAATGTTTGTGTCCTGTGAAAATTCATATATTGAGATTCTAACTCCCACTGTGATGGTATTAAAAGGTGAAGCCTTTGGGAAGTAATTAAGTCATAAATATGGAGCCCTCATGAGTGGGATTAGTGTCCTTATAAGAAAAGACACTAGAGCTAGTGTGTGCACACGCTCCCTCTCTCCTCTCTCTTTCTCTCTCTCTCTGCCATGTGAGGACACAACGAGAAGACAGTCATCTTTATAGCAGGAACTGGGCCCTCACCAGACACTGGATCTGCTGGCACCTTGATTTTGGACTTCCCAGCCTCCAGAACCGTGAGAAATGAATGTTATTTAAGCCACGCAGTTTACAGTAATTTTTTCATAGCAGCCCTCACTAATGGGCTTTGAAACTTACCAGCAAAAAGTACTCCCAAATGAACATCTCATTTTACTATCATCTTAGACTAACAGTTTCATAAACAAACATTGTTGAGATCATTTACCTTCAAAAGTAAGTGATAGCTCCCTTCTCTCCCACTTACTGTTCTTATATCTGCTGGTAACTATTTTTCATTTATACACCATTTGAGTTTTCTTCACATGGAGAAAAGATCAGAGCCCCTGATGCCATGAAGCAGCTGGCTTAAGACATCTATTTACTGTCCTTTGATATTAGTGATATTGCTAGCTTTTTTGGTAGAAAAGGTATATTTTAATAGTTTATGTAGCATTTAATTAAGAAATAAAGTGTAATCGGATGTGGTTAATGAGATTCATTAACCGTGCCCTAGAGAGTCTAGTTGGTTTTCTGATACATATTTTCACCTTGCAGTATGTGTCTTTTTAACGAACTCGAGCAAGATATTTGCCAAACTCTTTTATTTTTTTCCCAATCTAAGCACCTAATGAAACAGGATTTCATTCTTGAATAAAATGCCAACAATTTCTCCATATAATCTAGTCACAGGATACAGGCATAGTTTGTACTTTAAAAATAACTGAGATTTCATAATGCTAGAAATGTTAAGCAGGCTTTGTGCTTTAGTGAACTTTCTGCCCAAAGTTGGTCTGAAAATGTAGTCCTGAATCTCGGCTTCAGTGTATATTGGTTTGATCATAGGGAACTCATTTAGACTCAGTCCCAGTTATCTTGCATTATACAATGCAGATAATAATGTTCCTTTTACAGAGCTGTTGTAAACAATAAATTATACACAAAAGTGAACTAAATGTAACAGCTAAATTTATAAAACTTTTAGGACCAAATTAAAATAAAAAACTTTTGTATTTGTTGCAAACAATACCATCAAGAAAGTAAAAAGACAACCCACAGAATAGGAAAAAATAGTTGCTAATCATTAAATTCAATAAAGGATTTGTATCTAGAATATATAAAGAATTATTGCAACTCGAGAAATGAAAACATACATCCACAAAAAATTATACATACATGTTCATAACAGCCTTATTTATAATAGCCAGAAAGCAAAAACAAGGCAATTTCCATGAACTGATGAACTGAAAAACAAAACAAAATGTAGAATGTCCACATAATGGAATATTATTTAGCCATAGAAAGGAATTAATACATATTAGAACATGGATAAATCTTGCAAACAATATGCTAAGTGAAAGAAGTCAGTGACAAAAGATCACATATTATAAGATTAGATTTATATGAAATGCAAGGAAATGGAAATTTATAGAGAGTAACTAGATTAGAGGTTGCCAGGAGCTGGGTCGGGGAGAGGAGAGTGGAAGAGAAAGGAGTAACTGCTTAAGTGTGAGGATGAAAATGTTCTAAAATTAGATTCTGATTATGGTTGTGCAGCCCTATATATGAGGTCTGTCCAGAGAGTATCCAGTCATTATTAATATAATTTTTCCTATTACATGGCTGGATACTTTCTGGACAGACCTTGTATATTAAAACCACTGAATTGTACACTTTAAATAGATGAACTTTTATGATATGTGATTTATATCTCAAGTAAAGAATTAAAAATAATTAAACTAGAGAGTATTTTTCAAGACCCTAGTATACCAAAAAAGACCATAACAGGTAAATAGCAAGTTTTAATTCCTTTCCCCTGGGCTATCCTAAACCGTGTTGACTTTGGTGATCTGCTGTATTTTTTTTCTATTTCATTAATTTTTGTTCTTGTCATTATTTCCTTTCTTCTACTTTCTTCAGATTTAATTTGCAGTTTTTTCCACCTTTTTTAGATGAATGCTGAGCTCATTAATTTTTAGCTTTTCTTCCCAAGTACACTTATTTCAGAGCAAACATTATTTTTAAGCATTGTTTTGGCTACATCTCAGTGTTGCAATATATACTATTTTTAGTGTGCTTTTCAAAATATTTCTAATTTACCATTTGACATCTTTTTAAAAATTTAGAAATAATTTATTAATTTCTAAGCATAAAATAATTTCCTAGTTATATTTTCATTATTGATTTCTAGCTTAATTGTGTTTTGGTAAGAAAATATACTGTGTGATTTCCACTTTCTGAAGTTTGTTGCAACTTGCTTTATGACTCGTTAGAAGGTTTATCTACAGCTATCACGGTGCAATGTTCTAGATATGTCCATTAAGTCAAGTTTATCATCTTTTTCAAATCTTCTATAGCCTTAATGATTAGTGTCTGTTCTATCTATTACTGGGATACGCGTGTTAAATCTCCTATTATAATTGCTAATTTATATATTGATTCCTCCTGTAATTCTGTCAATGTTTTCGTTATATATTTTCAAGCCATATTATTTCATAAATACAAATTTAGAATTGCTATGTTTTCCTGGTGAGTTGAATCTTCTATCATGAACTGCCTCTTTCATCTCCACTAATGATTTTAACCTTAAAATCTATTTTGTCTGATATTGGGATTGCCACATTGTTTTTTATTATTTTACATTCAACCTTCTGTATGTATGTATTTAAAGTGTATCACTTATAAGCAGCATGCGCTTGGCTTCTGTTTTTTTTAATGTCTAAACTTTTTTGCCTTTTAATTGAGCAATAAAGCTATTTGCATTAAATATTCTTACTGAGATATTTGAATTTACATGTATTCAATATTTATTTGTACATACATACCTATACATTTCCTATTTGGCCTGCCTCTTCTATGTTCCTTTTCTTTTTCTTTTTTACCTTTTGGGGGGAAATTAATTTTTTTAAAACAATTTCTTTAGTTTTTCTGTGTTCATTTGGAAGTAATATACTCTTAATTAGACTCTTAGAAATTATAATATGAATTCTTGAATTATGAAAATCAAATATTGTCATTTTTATCCTCTTCCCCAATAAAGCAGGGAGCTTAAAATAACATGATGTTATTTACACTCTCCAACTTTTATGGTTCTGCTGAAGTATATTCTGTTGTATATTTAAATTCTCTCTCTTCCTCCCCCTTCTCTGTCTCCTCCTTCTTCTTCCTTCTTTCTTTCATCTTGCCTACTCATTTGACTTTCTCTCTACTCTCTTAAAATACGAATCTACGTCATTTAGATTTACTGATATATTTGCCTTTTCCCATAGTTCATTATTCCAATATCTGTAAGCTTCTTTCAGGGATAATTTTCTTTTTGCCTGAGAAATAATCTTTGGTTTTCTCTTTAAAGTTTGTTTGTGATTAATTCTCTCAATTCTGTGTAGCTTAAATGTCTTTTTTTTCACTCCCATTCTTGGAGGAAATTTTTGTTAGGCATAGAATTCTAGGTTGACAGTTATTCTCTTTCTGAAAAAATTCCCTATTTTGACTTTCTTTGTCTTTGTTGAAGAGTCAACTTTCAGTCTAATAGTTACTCCATTGAAGGTGACCTTTTTTCTGTCTACTTTTAAATTTTCTCCTTGTTTTGGATTCCCACCAGTTTTATATTTGATGTCTTTTTATTTATCATACTTGGGTTTGTGGCACTTTTTTTTAACTTTGAATTAAAGTCATTCGTCTCTTTGGGAGATTCACAGCTATTATCACTTCAAATGTTGCATCTGTCCCATGTTTTTCCTCATCTATCCTTCTGAAAACCCATTTAAGCATATAATATAGCTTCTCACTGTCTCCACTAAGTTACCTTATCCTCTCTTTTGTATTTTTCATCCTTTTCTCTCCTCATATTTTGTTCTGTATAATTTCTTCTGACCTATCTTCTAGATCTTCATTTTCTATTCAGCTGTGTCTAATCTGTCAAACACAACCACTGAATTAATTTTTCTTATTTTAAAGTTGTAAAATTTAATTTAGTTCTTTTATAATATTTTTCAGTTCTAGAATGTTAATTTAATTATTCTTATATTCCAATGTTCTAATAAAAATTTCATCTTTTCATCTATTTTCTCAGTTTCTTCATATATATAAAAATCATTTTTTTAATGCTCATTGGCTAACTCTAATATTTTGATCACCTGTAGGTCTGTTTATCTTGTATTTTACCATAGGATCTCATCTTTGACATGGCTAATAATTTTCCTTTATTGCCAGACGTTATATGTATAACTGTGTTAAAGCTCCAGGTGATGTAACCTTCCTCTAGAGAAAGGGTGCCCTCCCACTGGGCACATAGAGAAACTGTTTATCACTTTACTCAGTTAGGAACATCTGCCTTTGGCTCTCCAGACTTTGCAGCTAAGAGCCTTGTATTGCAGGGCCTCTTTCCCTACTGGTCCCTGAACTCTAACCTTGTCTTATAAGATTGCTGAAAAGCTACCCTCTGCTTTTCAAAAGTTTTCCCATTTAGGTTTTGCATCCCTGGTATTCAGCAAATGTCTTGAAGGAGAAATCAGCTATGTGTTTGAGGTCCCCACATCTCTGCTAAAAGTTCTGCTCATTTCTTTGTTCTCTTGCAGCAATCCTACCAAAGGTTGCATCAGACTTTTGCCCAAACCTCAGCCTCCTTCCTACGCCCAGAATTGACATATGACTCTAAGAGAGAGGTGGCTGAGGAAGTCATCTGTGCTCTCCAAGGTCTTCCTTCTCTGAATGGAGTCATAAGCCCACTAATTCTCATTGCCTCAGTAGCTCTCCACTGCCTTAAAGAGATGATTTTTTCAATTGTATTCATGTTTTCTGGTTGTTTTAGTTAGGACAACTGATCTGCAGCCAGTTATTTCATCCCACCCAAAAGCAGAAGTCCTTTCAAAATGTTTATGTCACTTTTTTATAGTTTCTAGCTCTTGGCTAGAAACTATAAAAGATATAAAGCTTGTTTTTTTTATATCCACATGTATAATAGCATAATAGATTTTAAAGTTTGTGTCAAGTAATTCTAGTATCTGGAGCCCCTGCCGGTCTCTACTATATGTTGTTTCTGCTGATGTTTTTTCTAATTATCCCATGTCCCAAAATGGCTGGTTACATTGATCATGTACCTTACATTGTATTTGGAAACATTCTTTTGAATAATATTTTAAAGGGTACAATGATTTTATCTTCCTTCAGAGAAGATTTTTGTTTGTTTTTGCCAAGTGCTAAGTGACCTTAGTATTCAAGTTCACCTGAATACAGTTTCATGGATGAAGCTATGTGCTTGGGCTTCCAGCTGACTTGGGCCTGGTCGTCAGTCCCTGCAAGGGTTGGTTTACTTCTGATTCACCCTTACACCTGTGGGACTTTTCTAAACTGGATTTAGAAATCAAGACTAACTTTTTCCGGTAAAGGAAATGATAACAAGTAAAAGCTATCAGTAGCTGCATTTCCTGCTACGTGGAAAAAGCAATTCTCACCAGAAAATGAAGTTGACATGAAGCTAGAAACACAATAATAATACTAATAGCCGATATTTATATAGGACTTGCTCTGTACCCATCTGATTTAAGCTCTGTCTACATCAACTCATTTATTCTCACCACAACCTTAAAACAAAGAGAGCAAGTCTTGCTGTTGTTTGAGTCCCTAGCTCCAGTTGTTCTAAGACTCAGCCAAACCCCTGCCCTTCTTGTAACAGCCAGAGAGATTGAAATGTCAAGTTTCTCACCTTACAGCCTGTGTTTGTGTTGGTTTTATAAGCTGCCTCAAAAGTGACTTCCTTATGTCTCTTATTCCAGCTCCAGGTCTTAGAGCTGCCAGATCTGTTTCTGTTGTTGTTTTCTTTCTTTATAAATAATGACATTGCTTACAATATTCTTCATTTCTATCCATCAAACTAGCTGTTACTGACAGAAACTTCTACAAACCTTTTCCCAAGTAGACTGCACACAAAAGACTTTTTTTTTTAACAAACAGTATAGATTCCTATAACACCCCATGAGAGGTATTTTATAATTCATAGTTATTGCGCATGAAAAACATTATACTAACCATAAATGAAATTACAAAGAAAAAATCCCTTACAATTCCATTACCTTAATAGTTCTTGCATTTTCTTTGCAATTCTTATCCATATTTTTAAAACATGGTTGCCATCATTCCATAGGTACATTTTTAAATGCACTTTATAATTAATTACTATTTCTCAAGGTACTGATTAGAAGCCCCCACAAAAAAATTATGGGGTAGACATGGAAATGGTTCATTATATAAGATTAAAGCAGGGGTAAGGTGAAGCTTACCCCTGAAGTTTCAATGGAACTACAAATTACTGAGTGCTATGGTTTGAATGTCCCCTCCAAAACTCATGTTGAAATTTAATTGCCAATTTAACAGCTTTGGGAGGGGGGCCTTTAAGAGTTGATTAGGTCATGAGGGTTTTGCCTTCATGAATGGCTTAATTCCATTATCACAAGAATGGGTTAGTTATCTCAGGGGTGGGTTTCTGATGAAAAGAGAAAGTTCAGTCCCTATTTCTCTGCCTCAGACACTTGCTTGCCCTTCTGTCCTTTTATGATGCAGCATGAAGACCCTTTCTAGATGCCAGTGCCATGCTCTTGGACTTCCCAGTCTTCAGAACCACAAGCCAAATAAATCAATGCTCTTTATACATTACCCAATCTGCAGTATTCTGTTATAGCAGCAGAAAATGGACCAAGAGACTGAGTGTCTACTTTTTCTCAGGTGCCTCACTTACTTCACCTGATATGGTCTTCAATCTGGCCCCACATAGGGTCAAATTTGTGGCACACTCATATTACTTTTATTTTTTACTCCATTTTATATTTTATTTTGGAGCCAAGCAGGATGTAATTAATTATCTTAATCATTTCTATTTAATAAGATAATCATTCCCATTTAGAAATTAACATTCCCAAATTACATGGATCACACTAGTTAAAAATGGCAAGGCTGATATTTGAGCCCTGAACTGAAAGACAAAAATGGTGCTGTTTAATCATTTTCACTTTCTTGGCCCCTATAGTAGACTCCTTTGGAGTGATCCCATGTAGAGCTGCCAGACATAGGAAATAAAAGTATAGATCACCCAGATGAATTTGAGTTAGTTTCATATGAACAAAAAATTAGTTTTGGGTATAAGTATACTCTAAATATCACATGGCAACCTTACCCCCATATCCCATTCTGAGGAGATGGGCCTCAGTGACCACATTTATGCCCCTACTACCTCCCCTTTGTCTCTGTGTCTATTTCTCTTTCTCTCTCTCTCTCTCTCTCTCTCTCTCTCTCTCTCTCTCTCTCTCTCTCTCTCTCTCTCTCATATTAGGGAATTGTACTCAGAGGATCTTCAGCATTGGAGCTGTAAAGTCTTGTCAAACTGAAATCAGAGTCAGCACCATGGTGTACCAAGCCACACACATGCTGAATTTATGAGACATGTTTGCAGTGAGGAGACTGGAGCAGACATGCAGAGAGAACCCAAGGTAGAAAAGACAGCTGTCCTACAACTTCCCAGATGCCTGAAAGCACAGATGTGCGTGCTGCACTGGGGTATAGAAGATCTTCCTCTATCTCTAATAACTTGAGAGAGTTCCAGTTCCTTATAACGCAAGTCCTGACTACATCTCCAGGTATTAGTTAGAGTTCATGGCTGGTGGCATGGTTGAACTTTCCAGCTGAGCCTGGGAAGGGGGCCCACTCCCTGGCCTTGTGGTGAGGCATGGAGGGCATTGTGCCTCTGTGTACACCCCCAGCTCCATTAGCTCCCTTCCTGCTTGCCCTGCTAGGAACTTCATGTCCAGGTGACCCAGCCCTGCAGACCAGATTCTTCAGACAAACAGAGAAGTGGACTAAGGAGCCACATGGGATCAGAGAACTTTCTGGAATTCCCATAGAGGTAGCCCCTAAGAAGTCATTTATTGATCCATCCCTACCTGTCCAATCATATCACACACACATACATACACACACATGCCCACAGGCCCCCATGTGCAGCAGCCATTGTTTCCCCTCCTTTCCACCATATTTATTATCATCCCTATCCCCAGTTCCTCTTTGAAACACATGTGTCATGATATGTCAAGTCATTCTTGAGGTACAAAGTGGCCCAAAGCACTGGCAGTAGGGGGGTGGGGGGGTGGAGGCTTGAGCTTCACTAAGGGACGCCTTTTTTAAGGTCAGGGATTTCTTTCCCAAGGTCAGGATATTTTCAAATACTTGGCATAATCACTTTCTGACTGCTGACATCTCCTTGTGAGCCTCTTTGCTCCAAAGAAGCATGATCTCAGGTTGTTCTTTTCTCTCTGTCCTGGGAGTGCAAATCAGTCAACATAGACAGCATCAAAGATGGTGCTGACTCTGGGTGAGCACAACGCTCTCCTTCTCACTCTCAGCCAAGTTGCCTAAGGCCCAGGAGAAAATCATCCAGCCAAGAGAAGAGTTCACATGCAGCCACGGCACAATTTCAGATTTGAAAATTTGAAAATAAAGATTTTGCTTCTGTACCTGAAAAACAGCAGGTCCTCATCCCTGAGGGGCTGCGCCTAGCTCTATTAATAGAAAGATATACTCACAAAATTCATAGTTAATATTATTCTGTTTCTATTGTTTCATTAAATCACTCCCAGATCTATGATCTCACTTAACTTCACAGTTCCCATACAGTGCCCACAGGGTGACCCAGTGGACATTTATGGTGTTTACTGAGTACCCATGGCTTGTATGTAGTACTAAGATTTCCATCCTGCCCCTTGCAGACCATGTACTTGGGAGACTGGCCTCACCCTCAGGTCTGCAGGGAGGTTGGATAACTAGAGTTGGGCAGCATGTGTAACTGTCTTCACCACAGTCATCTTCTCAAAGCTTTTCCCAAGATCTAATCTAGCCCATCAGGACTCTTGCTGGAATACTGCGGCGGAAGCTATTCCTATTCCCTATAAGCCCTAGATTAGAAGTTAGGCAGCTCCCAATATTCTGGGATCCACTTGTAAATTGAGCTAACACTCTGGGTGGCAGAGCAAAAAGAAGTGTAAAGAGAGTTCAGCTTGATAATAACATGGTTGAGCTGCTGGATCCACCACACGGATGCCTACTCTTCCGCTGCACTTTCTAGGCACACAGACCAACAAATCTCCTTCCTGGTTTATTCCAGTTTTGAACTGCATTTTCTATTATGTGCAAATAAAGACATGTAAAAAAAAGTGTGAATATTCTAGTGAGTAATGTTACAATGGCCACTTCAAAACTGCTAGTGTGTGCATATGGTACCCTTTAATAGTGGACAGTGTGCAACCTGCACAACTATACTGGGTGGGCTCTGGTGCAGGGGCAAATATCGATCTTAAAGCTGCATTTACAAAGCAAACAAAATACTCACATTTAGATTAATTGTATATTTGGGTGATTTGAAGGGGCAGACTGATGGAGATTATGCCCCCATTCATTCATTCATTCATTCATCCGATCATTTATTAGTACAAAAATATTACTGCATGTCTAATATATGGCAGCAGTAATGTCTAATGTCTAATATATGTCAAGTGAACAAGACAGAATAGATATCTTCATAGTTTTAATGGGAGAGATTGATCATAAATTAATATATAAGGACAAATAATGATGTGTTGTGAATGAAAATAAACCAATGCAAAGAGATAATGCAGGGAGTTGCAGGAAGTATTTAAATAGAGTAAATTAAATGAGGTCCCTCTGAGAGGTGACATTTGAGATGAGACAAGTCATGGGAAGACAAGGAAGGGAATTCCAGGCAAAAGGAGCAGCCAATGCGAAGAACCTGAAGAAGAAACAACATTGACATGTTTGAGAAACAACGAGGACGTCAGTATAGCTGGAGCAGAACAAAGTGGGGAAGAACATAGGAGATGAGATAAGACAAGCAAGGGCCAATCATGTGGGCCTTCTGAGACCAGAAAAGAGATTGGATTTGATTCCTAAGTGTGGTGGGCAGCCATTGAAGGCTTTTGAGCAGGTGAACAACATAATCTGATTTAACCTCTAAGATACATCCACATGGACACATCTTAAAGCTTAAACATGGATGAACTCAAAACTTGCTGAAAAAAGAAGCGAGTCAAAAAAAGAATAAATGAGTCTAAAACAAACAATATTAATTGATTTCTTATTTAAGGACACATTTTTATTTAAAAAAAATAAAAAGCAAGAAAATGATTAACACAAAATTCCAAATGTGGGCTATCTCTCAGGGAGGCAGGAGAGTGCAATTTGTGGGAGAAGCCAAGGGGCATCTGGAGTATTGGTAGATTCTATTTCTTAAGCATGGCTATAGGGTATATCCTTTTTATTATTTTTTTAAATCACATATAGTCTCTTTCCTAGATATAATATATTTCATAATAAATTTTTTAAATAGCTACAGTGGATGATTGGCTATAGGCAGGTGAGAGTGATAAGGGGAGACTCGTGATGGGGCTATTTTTAGAATCCAGGGGAGTAGAGACAGTGGCATGGGCTGGCGCGGAGCAGTGAGCAAGAAGGGCTCAGACGTGAGTGCGTTTTGAGAGTGGAGCCGACAGGAATTGCACTTGTGTAAGACATAGGGTGTGAGGGGGACAGCAGATGGTGTGAGACATAGAGAGGCACAACCTGGGGGCAGGACTTCTTGTGCAGAATGTGGGAACCTGACCTCTCCAGACCCTTCCAGCTCTTGAGAGTTTGCGACCCAATCTCCTAAGAGGCCTTGATGAAGATCTTCAGGGGAAGCCCAGAAAACGTGTGTACCAGGGGCTAGCAAAGAAGCCCGGGCTTCTCCAGGCCGTGTTACCACCGGAGCTTCCCCAGGGGAGCCCGCTCCTGGTGGGAGAGGACTCCAGCTCTGACTGCTTGTACCAGGGGCACTGGAGTGGAAACCAAGAAGAAAATGGCAATTGGGGAGTAAGGTGCGGTGGGAGGGTAAGAACCTCTTGCTGTTTTTCCAGTAAGTAATTCACTAGATACCTGGGCTTTTAAGCAGTCTACACAGAGGGAGTGAAGGAAGAGAGTGAAAACCAAAACAAAACCCCAAAAACCAACACAAATGACATGGATGATCCCAGAATGGGGAAGGTAGGTGCCCACGTGAGGAGAGGAGCTGCCTCACCTCCTTGGAAAACTCCCCCGGTGTAGGTGGAAGCCACCCAAACTGGGCCCTCTGAGGCCCCCTGACTTGTCGCTGGTCTATTGGGCCAGTCCTGCTGAGCTGCTTCTGTAGCGGGGGCCACACGAGAGGCAGGGAGTTCCTTGTCAGCTTTCTACCTTTGTGCACCTGCCGGACGGTTACCAACAAGAAAGCAGCATCCTCAGCTCCGCAAACCAGCTCTTTCCCCTCTCCTTGTCTTGGGACAGCAGGAAGATTCATCCCAGGCAGTGTTCTCAGGCTGGATGGTGCCAGCGTCCTCATGGAAAGCCCAAACCAACCATGGTTCTTTGTTGGGGTCATCACAAAAACATCCATGTGTGCAAGTGAGGATTGAGATTTTGAAGCTCCTTCTCCTCGCCCCCTCTGTCTTGCCCCCTCTGTGTTCCTGAGTCACACTAAAATAATAACATGAACAATAACCATGATTGGTAGCTGTTCCTCCTGCCTGCCATGTGCTGCCCGACATCTATGTGCCAAGCACGTGGCTAAGTGATTTCCTTACATCTACTCATTTTATCCCCATAGCAACCTTGTGAGCTAGGTATTATTATCTGCATTTCACATATAATAACGCCAGCCCTCATTTACCCAACTCTTTCCACCGGCTAGGCACTGCACAAAGAACAGATGCCCCTTTTGAAACCTTAAAATTTGTACCCCCATAATATGCCAAAGTAAAAAAAATAAATAAATAACATTAAGTTCTTTCAAACTAAAAAAAAAAAAAAGAACAGACGTCTCATTCTAAGGAAGGTACTACTCTTATCCCCATATCACAGAGGGGAAAACACTCAGGGAGCAAGGTTATTTGTTTAAGGTTTATACGCTGTTGGGAGCAGCGGGAGATGCCCAGGATTTCCCCAGAGAGGCTCACAGCCTGGCAAAGCCCAGCCACCCTGCAGGCCGGATGAAGGTACTCAGGAGGCCTCTTGGGGGTGCTTTGCTGAGGAATCTGTAATACTGAGGCCACTGCTGACACCAAATGCATGGAGTTGTCCACACACAACCAATTCTCCAAATCTCTGGACACCAACTGGGTGTCGTACAATTCAATTCAGTTCTGACACTAACAGCCCAGACACAGCTCAGTCTAAACTGGAAATTCTTTTTTATTTTTAATGCCTTTCTGCCAAAATGGACCCAAAACTTTAACTAACTTTAACGTGTACCCTCTTCACCCGGAAATCTTGTTAAAATAAGGATCTAACTTGGTGGGTTTGAGGGAGGCCTGAGAGTCTGCATATCTAACGGCTCCCAGATGATGCTGGCGGTGCCATGTTCCCAGAAGCAGAGTCTGAACAGCAAGCATCTAAAGGCACGCAGAGCTGCTAGCTGCTTAATTTAAAGTTAGGAAAGGGGGAAAAACAATGGGAAAGAAAACACAGGTCCATCTCAACTTAAAAGAGCCAGCCCAGTACCTAGGGCAGTAGCCAATCAATAAATGATAGCTGTTACCATTAATCTTTGAGAACAGAAATTATCTACACCCACAGGGCTTATTTACTGTCTACATTAACAGGACTTTATTATCCATTATCTCCACCAACATGATTTATTATTCCAAGACACTCTTGCCCAGGAAGATAAAGTTGCAAATAATTTCATTATTCGTTTCAAGAATTTCCTCAAAATTCATTTAAGTGAACGTTCGACTATTCGTAGTCTATATCTACTACAACACATAGCCTCAAACAATTGTTTATGGTCTGAGACTCCTTTCAAAACTCTTGCCTTTCTCTGTCCACAAAACCTAAACTGTCATGAGATTGTCCAGTTCTAACCAAGTTCCTGCAACAAAAGGCCCATCTCAGACCAGACTTACTCCAAAACCTCATAAATATCCTGCCTTTGCCCTCCCTACTTTGGGATGCTACTAAGAATCTGTCCATGTGGCAATGCTACAAGCTGAATATTTGTGTCCCCCTAAAATGCATGTGCTAAAGCCTAACCTCCAATGTATTGGAGTATTGGAAGTGTATTGGAAGGTGGGTCCTTTGGGGGGTGATTAGGTCTGGAGAGTGGAGTCCTTCTGAATGTGATTAGTGCACTTATAACAAGAGATATAAGAGAGATGATCTCTCTCCACCATGTGAAGAAGAAGGTCCTCACCAAGAACTGAATCGACCAGCACCTTAGTCTTGGAGTTCCCAGCCTCCAGAAATGTGGGAAGTAAACTTTTATTGTTTAAGTCACTCAGTCTGGAGTATTTGTTATAGCAGCCTAAGCTGACTAAGACAGGTGATCTCCTCTATGGCAGTAAGAAATAAACTTTATTATTGCTCTACTAACAGAGTATTTTGGTGCTATTCTGATAGATTCAGCATTTTGTAATGGATTTGGGGTTTTTTGAGCCATTTTAGGTTCACAGCAAAATTCAGTGGAAAGTACAGAGATTTCTCATGAACCCCCTGCACCCACCACAACCTCCCCCACTAGCAACATACCCCACCAGAGTGGTACATTTGTTACAATTGATTAACCTACACTGACTGATCATTATCACCCAAAGTCCACGGTTTAGACTAGGGTTCAATCTTGGTCTTGTTCATTCTATGGGTTTGGACAAATGTAAAATTTCACATATCCACCATTATAGTGTCATATAGAGCATTTTAACTGCCCTAAAAATCCTCTGTGTTTTCTATTCTACCTATTCATCCCTCCCTCTCCCACCCCAACCCTGGGAACCTCTGATCTTTTTACTGCCTCCATAGTTTTGCCTTTTCTAGAATGTTATATAGTTGGAATCATACAGTATATAGCCTTTTCAGACTGGCTTCTTTCACTTAGTAACATGCATTTAAGGTTCCTCCGTGTCTTTTCATGGCTCAATAGCTCATTTATTTTTAGCATCAAATAGTATTCCATTGTCTAGATGTACCACAGTTTATTTATCCATTCACCTACTAAAAGGATACCTTGATGTGAGATTCAGCGTTTTTCACATCTCTAATTGTACCTTCCCACTCAGGAGAGAAACAAATGGAAGTAAGTGGGTGCTGCCTTGAGGAGCATTAAGAAGGAGGGAGAGGGGACCTGCGGGAGCTCCCATATGGTATTCCCGTTGTCAGTGACATTGGAGGCAAGTCTGCCTGAGCAATGCAAGTGAGCAATTCAGTCCCGTTCTGCTCTCAGAAAAAGAAACCCTTTCCTAGCAGGTCTGATCCCTGCTTTTCATAGTGGACAGACTTGCCCCATCTGGGCTCCAGAAAACCCATCCCTCACATAAGCCCCAAGAACTCTGGGTTTGCACTGGCCCCCTGCCCTCCAATGTTGGGTGGTGAGGTTGTTGAGCGAGAGTGGAGCTTTCTTTCATTACTTCTGGGCCCAGGTTTCCAAGAGAAGAAATGGTTCCCCATCAGTTCCCTGCCAAGTAGGTAAGTGGCAGAGCTATGAAGGAAGGGAGATTGTTTCTCAGAATTTTCACATCTCTGCCTCTCTTTGCTTCTGGCAGCATCTTTTCCTTCCTGCCCTAAGCTTAGAAATGACTTATCGATCCTTCCCCAGGTTCTTTCATCAAAACTTTCAATGCCCTGTTGATTTCACCTGGGTATTAGAAAGGAATCAGCTAAGGATCAGTCACTAATGTTCCTCTAACCCTTGCAAAGAAGTTTAAATTTTTATAAAGGATATTTGATAACCCAGAAAAATCTTGAATTGTTCATTTTTTCAACTTGTTATTTCTTCTTACTTTTAATCGTTCAGTCAACAAACATTTGGAATACCTACTATATATGCTAGGCATTTTAGGCACTAGGGACATACATAGCTGCATGATACAATCTTTCCCTCAAAATAACACATTCTATTAATAGTAAGCCAGGATGTAAGAGGAAGTAGTCAGGGGAATTCAGGAAGTGGGCATTAATGTGACAAGGTTTGGAATTCTGCTTTGGTACAATTGTAGAAAGATGAGTAAACACCATATTTGTCTGAACTATACAAAGAACTCAATGTGGCTTGTGAACTTGGAAGGGTGGTGGTACCAGACAACAGGTAACAGGTGATAACAGCTGCTTAGATCTTGATGTCCTGTGGAAACCTGAGTCTAAGAAGTAAGCACTCAACAGCCTTTCCTTGCCCACTTCCCTTTCCTACAAGCTGAGCTCAAAAATGGTGCATTGAGCTCAAAATTGGCTTCTGCCATCCTTCCACTCATGGTTGAAGTCTAAGGAAGCTCTCCTTACAATTAGATGTAATAATAGCACTTGTTTACAGTATTGAACAATAATTAGCATGGTTCTGGGCACATAGCAAGGACATATAATAAATGCTTACTGAACAATCTACTGTTTGAAAATTAAAATTCATTGGAATTGCATTGCAGACAAAAGAATAAATTAATCCTAAAGCAAATAAGTCAACCGAATGTCAACAGTCTAAGAAAATTGCTTCTCAGACTCCTTTGAATGTTATATTTAGGCCATTTATATTCTATGAGAACAGCCCATCTTCCCCCCTTATCTTCCTAGATTTGTCTGGCTTGACTCACTAACATGGCAGTGCATGTTTTATATGTTTGTTTGTTTTGTTAAAGGGGAAAAGACTTGATTGGAATAATTTCACATCTTTAAAAAAATCTCTGTTTTCATTTGACAGAATGTAAACCCTTTGTGCATATGCAGAAGACTTATTTATCATGAGTGTCGATTTCCATTCAGTTAATAGTTGTTACAGTGCCATTTGTGGTCTTAGATAACCAAATTGAGGTAATATTTACAATATCCTCATCATGATTATGAATATTTATGTTTGCTTTATTCTGTTCACTCCTTTAAAAAAGAAAAAAAACTAAGCACAAGAGATGTGATTTTCTTCTGTATAGTTTTTTTTTTTTTTTTTTTTTTTGAGACAGAGTCTCACTTTATTGCCCAGGCTAGAGTGAGTGCCATGGCGTCAGCCTAGCTCACAGCAACCTCAAACTCCTGGGCTCAAGCAATCCTTCTGCCTCAGCCTCCCAAGTAGCTGGGACTACAGGCATGTGCCACCATGCCCAGCTAATTTTTTCTATATATATATTAGTTGGCCAATTAATTTCTTTCTATTTATAGTAGAGATGGGGTCTCGCTCTTGCTCAGGCTGGTCTCGAACTCCTGAGCTCAAACGATCCGCCCACCTCGGCTTCCCAGAGAGCTAGGATTACAGGCTTGAGCCACCGCGCCCGGCCTCTTCTGTATAGTTTTAGTGAATATCTTCCTTATTCTGCCTTTCATAACTGTGCTAAGGCAGAATTATAGCTTTTATCAATGTAAAGAATTTAAGACTTTGAAATGGACAAAAGAGATTACTGGATATCCTTTCAATGAAAGGCTGAAGGCCTCAGGAATTATTTAATTCCATCTAGAGGTGACTTTGACTAGGTTATTTTACAATTCTGTGGAGATAAATTTCAGCAAACTGACAGCAATGCAAACAATTCTTGACTGTAGGAATGTAAATTAGGTGTGTTCAGTTGGAATAAAATTGACTATTGCTCCACAGATAGAACAGGTTTTCTGAAAATTCATTTCAACATTTCTTTACTGCATTAATAATTCACACATGTGAGTTAAATAAAACCTATGATACATGTTTGTTTTATATCTGAAAGCCATAATTCCTATCATTTTTTGAAAATTATCCTTTGACAACACATTTAATTATGGTCACAAATTTTCAGTTAATTAGTAACTTTTACTGAATTATTGATTCAGTAATTAGTAATTACTAAGATATGTTGCCTTCTGCCATCTTGGTCAGCACAGCAAGGTAGGCACAAAATACTTAGAACTTAGGAACAGCAAGATGTTGGCCTAAAATCCACTCCAAGTGGAAACCAGTTCCTTTCACCCAAATTTCCAATTCATTTGATAGTTACTCACATGCTTATTGGCTAAGCCTATTGATAGTGGTTACAACAGAGATGCTAATAGACAAAAGCAGGTAGCAATTGTCATAGGGCACTAGAAGAGGATTCCATATTTAAAAGATCCATTCAGAATGAGGCTGGAATTTTGGTGAATGGTTACATAAATATAAGGCATTGTACAAAACTAACCATAACTAAATTTGGCTATGGCATATTTAACTACTTTACAATAAAATGTCTTTACAAAAAAGAAAATTTATGGCACTTCATGAAGCAAAACCAAGAAAGGCCAACAGCATGCCACAGCCTAATAAGCTTACTTGGGCCAGTGCCAAGAGGACACATTTCCTAGAAGGGCAGAACACACTAAATGGGTTGCCAGGCAAAAGATTACAATGTAAAAATCTCTTTATAAAATAGCACTTCCCAGTATGTGGGCCAGAGTGAGGGAATGGTAGATATTTGTTGAGTGCATGAACAGATGAATGGACCAGGGACCATCCTTGAAGTCAGAGAGTTATATCATGGGATCTACAAACCATGGTGTGCAAGAAGTGCTGTTTGAAGGGCTGAGGAAATGTGTCACACATCCACCCATGACTACTAATTCCCATGGTAATTATAACAACACAAACAAATTTATCAAAAGCATCATTAAATTTATGTAGTTTTTTTGCTATTTTTGTATTTTTTCTTGTGGATAAAAATAAAAAGTATGTCAATTTTAGTGGGGAGGTCTCTGAAATTTTTCAGTCTTTTAAAAGGGGATGCATTGCTCAAAAAATTTTGAATTATTATTTCTTCAAATATTATTTATTCAAAGAGCTCCACTCCTTTCCTTCTCTTTTTCTGGATCCCTGAATATACAAATGTTAGATCTATTAAGATAGTTCCACAGATCCCCAATGTCCATTTCTTTTTAATCTAATTTCTACTGTTGTTCAGATTTAGTCATTTCTGATGTCCTGTCTTCAAATTCACTGATTCTTTCCTCTGTTTTATTTATGTTATTTTATTTATTTTTTAGAGACAGGATATTGCTCTATCACCCAGGCTGGAGAGCAGTGGTGCAATCATAGCTTACTGCAGCCTTGAACCCTGGGCTCAAGCAATCCTCCTGCCTCAAGCCTCCTGAATAGCTGGGACTACAGGTACACACAACTATGCTTGGTTAATTTTTTAATTTTTTTTTAGAGATGGGATTGGTATGTTGCCCAGTCTAGCCTCAAACTCTTGGCCTCAAACAATCCTTCTGCCTCAGCCTCCCAAAGTGCTGCTATTACAGGCATGAGCCACTACACCCAACCCTTTCCTCTGTTGCATTTAGTCTGTTATTGAGTTCATCCAGTGAGTTTTTTATATCAGTTATTATATTTTTCACTTCTAAAATTTCCATTTTGTTCTCCTCATATCTTCTATTTCATTACTGAGATTTTCTGTTTTATCTTTTATTTCAAGCAGGGTCATAATTGCTTTGTTTCATAGTTGTTGTGTTAAAAATCCTTGTTAGATAATGCTAATATCTGTCCCATCTTAGTATTGGCAACTGTTGATTGTCTTTCTACTTCAAGTTGAGATGACTCGTGGTATGACAAGTGATTTTTTTTTATTGTATCCTAGACAGTTTGATATTATGTTGTGAGATCCTGGATCCTATTTACTCTTCTTTTTTGCAGTAACCCTGTTTAACTATAGTGTATAGGTCTAGATGTGAATAGAAGTTCAGCTCCCATTCCAGCCCCGCTGATATTTCCTGTTGAAACTGGAGCACTGATTCACACTGCCTCATTGCAATTGGGTGGGGGTGAAGTTTCTGCTCTTCACTGAGTCACTCTGAGGGGTCAGGGGAGGAGGGATCAGGAGTGCCAACAAGCACCAATCACTATTTAGGAATCCCTTGAATGTCCATATTTTAGGATCGGCTTGTCAATTTCTGCAAAGAAGCAGCTGGAATTTTGGTAGAAATTGTGTTGAATCTGTAGATTAATTGAGTAGTACTGCCATCTTAACAATATTTACTCTTTTGATCCATGAACATGAGATGTTTTTAAATTTGTTTAAGTCTTATTTAATTTCTTTCAGCAATGTTTTATAGTTTTCAAAATATAAATAATTATTTTGTTAAATTTATTTATAAGTATTTGATTCTTTTTGATGTAATTATAAATGAGTTGTTTTCCTACTTCCAATTTTTATTGTGATAAAGTAATATAACATAAAATTTACCATTTTAATCATTTTTAAGTGTACAGTTTATATTGCTGTCCAACCCTCACCGTGATCTCCAGAACTTTGCATCATCCTGAACTGAAACTTTGTACTCATTAAACAGTAACTTTCCATTCCTCTCTCTCCCCAGCCCCTAATGAACATTATTCTACCTTCTGTTACTATGAATTTTACTGCTCTAGGTACCTCATAAAGCATCATCACACAATATTTGTACTTCTGTGTCTGAATTATTTCATTTGGCATAATGTCTTCAAGGTGCAGCCATGTTGTAGCATGTACCAAATTTCTTTCCTTTTTAAGGCTCAATAATATTCTATTATATGTACATACCACATTTTATTTATCCATTCACCTGCCAGTGGCCATTGGGGTTGTTTCCACCTTTTGGTTACTGTGACTAATGCTGCAAATTCTATTTTGGATTAGTCGTTGCAATTGTATAGAAATACAATTGATTTTTGACTATTGATTTCGTATCCTGCAACTATTTATTAGTTCCAATGGTAATTCAGTAGATTCCTTAGGATTTCCTATATTTTAATTCATTTTATCTGCAGAAAAAGATAGTTTTACCTCTGAGTTAGATCTGCTATAACAGAATACCTTAGACTAAGTGGGCTTAAACAATATACATTTATTTCTCACAGTTTTGGAGGATGGGAGGTCCAAGATCAAGGCACAAGCATGGTCAGGTTCTTCGTGAGGACCCTATTCCTGGTTTTCAGATGGCTGCCTTCTGTTGTATGGTGAAGAGAAAGAGATCTGGTTTCTTTATCCCCTGTAATGGCACTAATTCATGAGGCCTCCACCCTTGTGACCTAATTAACTCTCCAAAGCCCCACCTCCAAATACCATCACATTGGGAATTTAGGCTTCAATATATGCATTTGGGAGGTAGGGGAACACAAACAAACATTCAGTCAATAGCACTTGCCCAGTTGCCCTGGCTAGAACCTCCAGTACAATGTTAAATATTATAGAAGTGGTGAAAATGAGCATCCTTGTCTTGTTCCTGATCTTAAGGGGAAAACATTTAGTCTTTGGCCATTAAGCATAATGTTGACTACAGGTTTCTTGCAGATGAGCTTCATCATATTGAGGAAGTTTCCATATACTTCAAGTGTGTTGAGAGTTTTTATCATGAAAGGGTGTTTAACTTTGTCCAGTACTTTTTCTGCATCTATTGTGATAATCATGTGGGATTTTTTTTTATTCTATTGATACAATATATTAATTGATTTTTAGAAAATTAAAACAACCTTGTCTTCTGGGATAAATATCACTTGGTCATGGTATATAATTCTTTTTATATGTTGTGGGATTCAGTTTTCTAGTAGTTTTTTGAATATTTTTTGTGCGTATATTCATAAGGGATATTCGTCTGTAGTCTTCTCTTCATCTGATATCTTTGGTTTTGGTATTAGGTATTTGGTGTCTGTCATCACAGCATAAGTGGGGAAATGTTCTCTCCTCTTCTGTTTTTTGGAAGAATGTGTGAAGGATTTGTGTTAATTCTTTAAAAATAGCTCAGCTTTTAGAACTGGGGAGCAGAGTGAATGGGCATAGCTTTCCCAGAGATAGACCTATGATTGATTTCCCTATCTCAGTTTTAATTCTCTCACTCTCAGCTTCCATACCTATAGGCTTGGGGCTCAGCTCCCAGGGTCCTGCTGAAAATCTTGGCTCCCATTCCCACAATAGCCCCTCAGTGCTCACTTTCTGTGAGCTGCCCTTTTCTCTTGCTCCATTTCATATATTTACACATTTTCAATGGCTTACAATATCTTAGAATTTTTATTTGCTGATGATTCTTCTGCGGTTCTCTTTGCCATAATGTATTTATTGCCTTTGATATTCCTACTGCTGTTTCAAAGGGGTCTCATGAAAGAGGCGAGGCAAATGATTCTGAGTTCACCATCATGAGATGAAAGTCCAGTGCTTAACATAGATATTAACACCTAGTAGACGCTTCCTCAATGTTTGGGAAGTTGAATTGAATTGAATCCATTGTATTGGTACTTCAGAAACTATATTATGTTTCTATAGTCCTGCTTTAAGTTTTCTGTATTTACAAAATTGGAATATCATTTGATTTGCTTTTATATCTCTGAACATGTAACTCCATGAATCATTAAATTAATTTTTTGAAGTTTTAATTTTAATAACATATATATATATACTTTAGAAGGACTTTAAATATATGCGTATACACGTGTGTATATTATGTATATGTGTATATGTATACACATATACATATATATAAATACATACTGACACACATATATATCCAAAATGTAGCTATGTTGAATTAATAAATTCTCATTATTAAGTGACTTTTTACTCTTCTTCGGAGATCTTAATTAGCAATGTAATGTTATCAAAATCTAAATTGTCTAAATAATTCTTACAGTCAGAGAGATTTGGGATTTTTTAGTCTTTCCCTATTATAATGAAAGATTTTAGACATCTTTTTCAAATATCTGAATTTTGGTTCAGAATTTCCTTCATAATGAAAACCCTTAAAGATTTTCAGAAGTAATTTAATCAATTTCTCTTGCTCTGGGATGAAATCTTTAAACCTTTTGCATACATCTCAAGATAATGTACTCCATCTCTGAGTAAAACATTTCCATACTTATTACACTCTTGGGAAATTCTTTTTTACATCTGACCTGCTCCAATTTGAACTTGTCTCCCTTCTTTTGTCTCTTGACATTTTTAAGGCTACTAGAACATCCTGGAAGCATTCACATAATCACCCGAAGATGTTACTACTTCATTGTCTGACTTTTGAAAAATGCCAAGAGCTATTATCATTAAAGTTAAATAATGCCATAGCATGATAATTAATTTGATCCTTAACTGTTCAATGTCATCTCCTTGCACAGAGAAGCAATAAAATATAACAAGTAATATATTGGTTAAGAGCACAGCGTTTAGCATTGGTCGAACCTGACTTTCCATCCTGGCTTTATCCCTTACTAGATGTGTCTCCTTAGGCACATTATTTAACCTTCTTAAGTCTCAGTTTCCTCTTCTGTAAATTGAGATAGTAGGACCACCTCCCTCATATGGTCGGGAGACTTAAACAAGATACTGCCTATAAAAGGCCCATCACATAATAGGTGCCACATAACTGTTTTTATAGTTTATTATCTGCAGTAGACCCACTCTATTAAAAGAGAGCAATGAGATATCACGTAATAGACAGTTGTCCTTATGAATTATCTAAGGCATAATTTGCCATTCTTATTGCTCCATAAGGTCAAATTTGAAGGTAATAATGGGAGTTGTGTTTATTTTTGTTTTAAAATGTTTCCTTAAGTCCAAAAGAAGAGAGAAAATATTGAATGTCTTTCATAAACTTTAGACAATTTTTTATTTTTAATGACTTTTGCATTTGCTCATTTTCACAGACGTGTCCTTATGTCTTGCCGAACCTTGCGAAAGACCCATAGACAATGATGCTTGGGTGGCAGCTCTCAGCTACTGCTGGTGAAATGGCTCTCAGAAGTTATTGGAATCATTCTTAGATCATTTTACTCTCTGCTTTGGACCTCCATTAGTAGAAACTAATAGAGAGGCAAGGTAGCAGGATACAACGAACAAGCAAGTTACAAAAGAGGGATTAGATAACATTTTCCTTAGGCTGCCATGGAAGGCAAAGTCTCAGAGGGGAGAAGCAGGTGGAAGCAAGCTTGAGGACTGCCATTGCCTTCTGGCGCCTCTCTGTGCTCCCCCAGAGAGGGGCTGTTATATTAAGATAATCGCCACTATCCGGCTTGGAAATCATAGGCTGAAATGGGAACCCTCCAGAAATAAGGTAGCATAATTGATGTAAATTGAAATGATCATGCAATCATCTCTCAAGTTTGCTGTTTTTTAAACTGTGAACAGATAACTAAGCTAGAGCAGCTTAGTGGATGGTGAGAAATTAGTGCACAAGACTAGGGCTTAATCTGTGCTTTGGAGGGGTCTGCACCCTATTATAAATGTTTGGTTGCTCTCATTTTTACCTATTATGTCCACAGGTATTTATTCCAATAGTGTATTAAACTATGCTTATTACTTTAAAACATGAAATTTACAGTCACTATTTACTTACAGCCATATCATAATTAAATATTTAATGCTATTGCAATTCCAGGAAATTAAGGCTCCTTAAGTTTAGAGACTCAAGACAGCAACCTTAATTACTGGCTTTATCTTTCTACTGAACAATGATAGAGTGCTATATTGAGAAGCTGTCAGTACTGCAATATTATTCTTTGCATCTGTTCCTCCATTCATCAAATGTTTACTGACACCTTGCTGTGCTCAGAAGGAACTTTCGAATTTATTTCAGTGGCTGCATTCCTTGTACGATGCTTGCTTAATTCTGACAATTAAGGTCGGAGGAGAAAAAGTGCCTGCAAATTTCAGAATCAAAACACATGAGAAATATTATTTCATATTCCTTTTTATTGCCAATGTTTCTCCTCTCTTTTTTGAATGCTACACTGCTGGTGGAACTGCAAACTAGTTCGACCTCTTTGGAAAGCAATATGGAGATACCTTAAAGCGATACAAGTAAATCTACCATTTGATCCAGCAATCCCATTACTGGGCATCTACCCAAAAGATCCAATGACATTCTACAAAAAAGACACCTGCACTCGAATGTTTATAGCAGCACAATTCATAATGGCAAGGCTGTGGAAACAGCCCAAGTGCCCATCAATCCAAGAGTGGATTAATAAAATGTGGTATATGTATACCATGGAGTACTATTCAGCTCCAAGAAACAATGGTGATATAGCACATCTTGAATTTTCCTGGTTAAAGCTGGAAACCATACTACTAAGTGAAGTATCCCAAGAATGGAAAAACAAGCACCACATATACTCACCAGCAAACCAGTATTAACTGAGAAGCACCTAAGTGGACACGTAGGAACTATAGTAATAGGGTATTGGGCAGGTGGGATGGGGTAGGGGGGTGGGTGTATACATTCATAATGAGTGAGATGTGCACCATCTGAGGGATGGTCACGCTGATAACTCAGACTTGTGGGGGGAGGGGGGAAAGGGCATTATTTAAAACCTTAAAATTTGTACCCCCATAATATGCTGAAATAAAAACAAAAAGAAAAAAAAAAGCTGAACATACTGGATTCCTTTCACCTTTTAAGAATTTTTTTAATTGGCAAATAACAATTATACATATTCATGGAGTACATAATGATGTTTCAATACATATAATGTATAGTGATTGGATTGGGGTAATTAGCACATCTGCCATCTCAAACATTTATCTTTTCTTTGTGTTGGGAAAAATTCAATATCCTCTAATATAGTATTGTTAACTATAGTCATCTGACATTGATAAAGAACACTAGAACTTATTCCTTCTTTCTGGCTGTAATTGTATATCCTTGAACAAATCTCCCCCTATCCTTCTTCCTCCAACCCTTCCCAGCCTCTACTATCCTCTGTCCTACTCTTCTCTTAGATCAACTCTTTTTACCTTCCACATATGAATGAGGACATATGGTGTTTCACTTTCTGTTCCTGGCTTATTTCACTTAACATGATGTCTTCCAGTTCTATCCATGTTGCCATGAATGACAGGATTTCCTTCTACCTTTTTGGTAACAGAAATTAGTCCTTAATTATTGTCTCTTTTTAGGTTCACATGCTGAGGCTGCTTGGTTCAAATCACAGTGCTAATAATATGAGCATCTCATCTGTTTCAGTCTCTCATATAAATCAATTTTCTTCATGAAGGGAATAATGGGAGGAAATGTATGAGAAGAAATTTTGTTCTAAGTGTGCTAAGTGTATACCTGATTCTGGCTGTCTGCTGTTCATCACTGAGATGAAAATGAATATGCATGGACAGCTCAGTCAGCCCACAGCGACTAACTTCTCAAACCAAATCTTGCATGTTCTCACAAATATGTGGGAGCTAAATATTAGGACAATTGATCTCATGAAGACAGTAGAATGATGGTTAACAGGCTGGGAAGGGTAGCAGGGAAATGGGGATAAAGTGGGATGGTTAATGGGTGCAAAAATATAGTTAGATAAGTAGATAGAATGAATAATATTTGATATAATAGCAAGGTAACTATAGGCAACAATAAGTTAGGGTATACTTTAAAATAACTAGAAGAGTAGAATTAGAATCTTCCTAACATAAAGAAATGATAAATGGCTGAGGTGATGGATACCCCAATTACCTTGATTTGATTAATTCACATTGTATGCCTGTATCAAAACATCACATGTACCCTATAAAGATATAAAATTATTATATGTCTATAATAATTAAAAATAAAAAATTTAAAAAATATATATGCCATGCAAATGGAAACCAAATACAAGCTATATACTTAGACAAAACAGAGTTCAGGTTAAAAGCTACAAGAAGTGATAAGAACATTTAAAAATAATAAAGGGATCAATTCAGCAAGGGAATATAACAATCGTAAAAAATATGCATCCGATGTTGATTTCACCCATTAACCACCCCCACTTTATCCCATTTCCCTACTACCCTTCCAGCCTCTGGTAACCATCATTCTACTATCTCCCTGAGGTCAGTTGTCTTAATATTTAGCTTCCACATATGTGTGAGAACATGCAAGATTTGGTTTGAGAAGTTAGTCGCTGTGGGCTGACTGAACTGTCCATACATTTTCATTTTCATTTCCTAGCTATATAAAGAAAACATTGTTAGAACTAAAGGGAGAGATAGACCCCAATACAGTAATGGTTCAGGAGTTCAACACTGCACTGTTAGCATTGGACAGATCATCTAGATATAAAATCAACAAAGAAACATCAGATTTAACTGCACTGTAGACCAAATGGACCTAACAGACACTTACAGAACATTTAACTCAACAGCTACAGAATACACATTCTTCTCATCAGCACAAGGAACATTCTCTAGGATTGATCATATGTTAGAACTAGTCTCAACAAATTTTAAAAACTCAAAATCTTATCAAGTATCTTATGTGACTACAATGGAATAAAACTAAACATCAGTAACAAGAGGAACACTTAAAACTCTACAGATTCATGGGAATTAAACAACATGCTCCTAAACAACCAAAGCATGGAAGAAGAAATTAAGAATAAAATTTAGAAATTTCTTGAAACAAATGAAAATAGAAACACAACATACCAAAACCTATAGGACACAGCAAAAGCAGTATTAAGAGGCATGTTTATAGCAATAAAAAAACTAGAAATATTTAAATAACCTAACAATGTACCACAAGGAACTAGAAATGCAAGAACGAACCAAAACCAAAATTACTAGAAGAAAAGAAATAATAAAGTTCAGAGCAGAAATAAAATTGAGACTAAGAAGACAATACAAAAGATCAATGAAACAAATAGTTACTTTTTTGAAAATATAAACAAAATTTACAAACAATTAGATAGACTAAGTAAAAAAGACAGAATACCCAAATAAACAAAATCAGAAACAAAAAGGGAGACATCACAATGGATACCACAAAAATACAAATGATCATTTGAGATCATTACTAGACTTCAAATATACTCCTAGGTTGTGATAACCAAAGCAGCATGGTACTGACATAAAAACAGACACACAGACCAATGAAACAGAATAGAGAACCCAGAAATTAATCTACATATCTACAGCCAACTGATTTTTGACAAAGGTGCCAACAACACTCATTGGGGAAAGGATAGTCTCTTCAATAAATGGTACTGAGAAAACTGGATATGCATATACCAAAGGATGAAACTAGACGTCACCTCTCACCCTATGCAAAAATCAACTCAAAATGGATCAAAAACCTAAATATAAGACCCAAAACAATAACATTACTAGGAAAAAAACAGGGAAAATGCTTTAGGAAATTGGTCTGGGAAAAGATTTTATGAACAAGACCTCAAAAGCACAAGCAACGAAGGTAAAAATGAACAAATGGGACTATATCAAGCTAAAAACTTCTGTACAGCAAAGGAAATACTCAACAAAGTGAAAAGACAACCTATAGAATGGGAGAAATATCTGCAAACTATTCATCCAACAGGGGATTCATATCCAAAATATACAAGGAACTGAAACATCCCAACAGCAAACAATAAAACTCACACAAATAGTCCATTTATAAAATGATCTAAACAGACATTTCTCAAAAGACATATATAAATATATGAAAAAATGTTCTACATCCCTAATTATTAGGGAAATACAAATCAAAATCACAGTGAGGTGTCATCTCACCCCAGTTAGGATGGTTAGTTTTAAAAAGACAAAAAATAACAAATGCTGGAAAGGATGTGGAGAAAAGGGAACTCTTATACACTGTTAGTGGGAATGCAAAGTAGTACAGCCACTATGGAGAACAGTATGAAGGTCCCTCAAAAAATCTATAAATAAAGCTGGGTGCAATGGCTCACACCTACAATCCTAGTGACTTGGGAGGCTGAGGCAGGAAAATTGCTTGAGCCCAGGAGTTTGAGACTGCAGTGAGCCATGATCACACCACTGCATTCCAGCCTGGGTGACAGAACAAGACTCTGTCTCTCCGAAATAAATGAATAAGTAAACAAACAAACCCTACAAATATAACTACCAGCATTCCCACTACTGGGAATTTATCCAAAGGAAAAGGAATCATTATATTGAAGAGACATCTGTATCCCCATGTTTATTGCGTCACTGTTCACCATAGTCAAGACATGGAGTCAACTTGGGTGTCCAACAACAGATGAATAAAGACAATGTGGTTTATGTAAACCATGGAATACTATTTGGCCATAAGAAAGAATGAAGTCCTGTCATTAGCTGCAACATGGATAGAATTGGAGGACATTACAGTAAGTAAAAGAAGCCAGGAACGAAAAGTTAAACACTGTATATTCTCACTCATATGTGGAAGCTACACAAAGCTGATCTCATAGAAGTCGAAAGTAGAACAGAGAATAGTAGGAGAGAGAAGTCTATTATGGTAAACTGCTAATTAATCTCTGAAAACCAAGTGGTGTATGGATTTCCACTTACAGGCTACTCTCCTAATCTTGTAATACTCTGAGCCTCTGTCAAAATAGAGTCCAATACATCTTTTCCAGTCTATATAGTAACTCTGAAATTACTTTTAATTTAAAAAAAAATATCTCCATCTTGATCTTGCCAGAAGATGGCGGATGAGAAACACCGCCAGACAGAGTGTCTCTGAAGAAAAGACAGATTCTAGCAGAAATTAGAAGAAAGAAGCAAGAAGACGAGCCTACATTGGATGAGGTTCAGCAGGAGGAGTACCTGAGACCACGGGAGACTCCACGGGAGGAGGTCGCGGAGGAGAACTGGAAGCTGGGACCCCCGGAGCAGCCCAGAGACCAGCGGGAAGGGTAGGTGGATCTGCCGTTTCCCCTTCCCTGCATCCAGGACTGCTGGTGGGCTCCCCAGCAAGCGGAGGGACCTGCGGACACCAGCCCAGCGACGACCGCCACCAGTGAGCGGTAAGCCAGTAGCAGACACCAGGCTCCCAACTCCCTCGGGCACCTCCTTGTGCACAGACCCAAGCCGCACGGCAGACGCCATATTGCCTCCTCCTCCCCTCCCCCGACCCTACCTGCGGCTGCCCAGAGAGACAGAGAGACAATATAGCCACCAGCCGGAGGCACCTACAGGGAACGGGACCTTCCCTTTTGGGGCCCTACTAAGGGGAACTCAGACTGTGAGCTCTCGGCCCGCCAGCCCTCCCAGGTGCTGCTGGCATGGTGATCCCAGGAGAACGGGGCAGAGCCTGAGGTTGAGAGACATAGACCCAGCTTGGGCTCCCTGTGGGTGAATTGGGACAGGCACTCGTCTCCCTGGTGGGTACAAACTTTGAACTCTGGGACCCAGAGGTCAGACCTGCAGACCACATCCCGTGCACCCAGGCCTCGCATTGCCCGGGGAACAGAAGGGATATACGTGAACAGCCTGCTGAGGTGTGTGTGCCTTCAGGGGCAGATCAGCGTCCTAGAGGGCAACCCTCCCCCCAAAGGGAGGCCGTGCGCCCAGCCCAGGTGGCGTTCCTGCGCAGGGAACTTCCTGGCTGGCATCACAGCCAGGGGAGGCCTGGTGGCATGTGGTCTGGCCTGCTGACAGAGGCTCAGCAGTAGCCACGGAGTTGGGGATGGTGGAAAGAGGCCAGGCCCGCTCCAGACTGCGGGTCTCGGACAGCCCCACCCCCACACGCAGACTCTCTGACTGAGCGGGGCGATTCCAGCCCCTCCCTGTCAGCTTCGCCTGGAAGCAGAGAACAGAACTTTGACCCCTGCTGACGACATTGGTGGTGCCTGAGGGCAGGCTTACCCAACCCAGCTCCGCCCAGACTCTCTCCTAGACCAGCCCTCACTAAAGGGGAGAAAAGGACACACCTGGAAGTCCCAGGGCCCCACCCACCACCTGAGGCACTAGAG
>VSMD01009646.1:0-117283 GCA_008750895.1 Mirza zaza | reverse complement strand
GGGAAGGAGGGGAGAGAGAAGATTATTTAAGATTATTTTGTTGCAATGTTATTAGTAAGAATAACAGATTAGATATACTTCTGCTCCTGGATAGAATGTAGAAGGTCACAGAAAGTCAAATCTCTTGCTGCAACAATAACAAATGGACACATTGAAAGAAACATGTTAAAGGCATCAAAGGGCTGTGGAAAACTACATGAACTAAAAATCCAGAGGAAAAAAACGTTTCTGGGGCTAAGAAGTCATAGACACTCCAGGCACTCAAGTCAAAAACCTGGAAAGACTATGTATAATGAACATGGGCAAACCAGGGGTAGACAGAATCTTGCTTAAATTATAAATCCAGTCCTACCTCAACTCAGTCTCTGATTGAATTGAGGTAATCAGCTCCTGGTCCTAACAAAGAAAAAAAGGATACCTCTCTGGCAAAAGATATCATCAGAAGTCCTTAAAGTTCTATTATATACAAAGCATACAATCAAAATGTGCTATACATTAAAAGAAAAAAGAAAAGTGACCAATAACCAAAAAATAAAATAAATACAAACTCACCATGAATTGAGATAATTAAATAATAAGAAAAGCACATTGAAATAACTATGTACATACAGTAAAGAAAACAGAAAATTATAAAATATTTGAACAGAGAATTCTAAAAAGTGTTTATTTTAGAACTGAAAAATATAAGAACTCATTGGGTGGGTGTAAAAGCAAACTGCACATAGAAGATATGATTAGTGAATTCAAAGGTGGGTCAATAGAAACTATTCAAATTAAATCACAAAGAAAAACCAAACTGGAAAGAAAGAGTATGTCCAAATGTAGGATATATGCAAACAGTTTAATATATGTGTAATGTAGTTTCAAAGGAGAGGAAGGACAGAGAATGGAGCAGAAGAAATACTGGAAAACATACAACTAAGAAATTTCTAATAACAATGGAAGATATGACGTATCCATTTCAGAAGCTCAACAATGCCTAAGCAGAATAAATATAACAACAACAAAAAGAAAAAAACCCACCATACCTGAACACATTGTAGAAACTGTTGAAAAGCAAAGAATAGAAATTTCTTAAAGGCAACCACAGGGCGAAAAAGCCTATGTCTTAAGGAAAACTACAAAAAGATGGACAGCTCACTTTTCAAAAGAAACTCTGTGGGGCTGCCATGGAAGTGCACCCCTCAGATTTCCCTTCAAGAGATCCTGCTGTGAGGAGCACATCTGATTGATGGCTGCTGCACTTTGGGATCCACTGAAAACTTCAGGTCAAGACACATCCTCTGTGCTGCTTCCAGCCAATGAGGGAGCACAACTGAGGTATTAAAATCAAGCTATTTTCAGCATTCAGATTTTCTCTAACAAGCAAATTTGGTTGAGGAGATCTCCATTGGCCTGGGCGAGAATTTTTCAGAGCTGTTAATATTAGAGGCTCTTCTGATCCAATCCTTCCTTGGCTATCTTCTTTCACAGGTGCCAGACCTGTCTTCTTGTCTCCCTGCCTACTCCTCTCCTTCTCCTTTTATACTTTACAGGCATTTGTCCCTAATACATCTCTTGCATTTTTAATCCCACCTTGGTGTCTCTTTCTCATAGAATCCAAACTGACACACTGTGGAAATCAGAACACAATATAATGGCATCCTTAAAAAAATTTTTTTTAAAAACTCTTGACCTAGAATTATATGCCAGTATAAATATTTCCTTCAAACCAAAAAGATAATTTGTTACTAGCAGCACACCACCGAAGTAAGTACTAAAGGGAGTTCTGTAGGCAGAAGAAAATTTTCCCAGATGCAAACACAAAAACTGAAAGGAAATAAAAAGCACTGAAAAGAATATAGATATGTGGATAAATATCAAGTACTAACTAAAACAGCAATAACCTCTTTGGGCCGGGTATGGTGGCTCTCACCTGTAATCCTAGCACTCTGGAGGCTGAGGCGGAAGGATAGCTTGAGGTCAGGAGTTTGAGACCAGCCTCAGCAAGAGTGAGACCCCATCTCTACTAAAAATAGAAAGAAATTAACCAGGCAACTAAAAATAGAAAAAAAAATTAGCTGGGTGTGGTGGGGCACACCTGTAGTCCAGCTACTTGGGAGGCTGAAGCAGGAGGATTGCTTGAGCCAAGGAGCTTGAGGTTTCTGTGAGCTAGTCTGACACCATGGCACTCTAGCCCAGCCAATAGAATGAGATTCTGTCTCAAAAAATAAATAAATAAATAAACAACAGGCCAGGGGTGGTGGTTCACACCTGTAATCCTAGCACTCTGGGAGGCTGAGGTGGGCGGATTGCTCAAGGTCAGGAGTTCAAAACCAGCCTTAGCAAGAGAGAGACCCCGTCTCTACTATAAATGGAAGAAATTAATTGGCCAACTAATTATGTAGAAAAAAAATTAGCCAGGCATGGTGGTGCATGCCTGTAGTCCTAGCTACTTGGGAAGCTGAAGCAGGAGGATCGCTTGAGCCCAGGAGTTTGAGGTTGCTGTAAGCTAGCCTGACACCATGGCACTCACTCTAGCCTCTGTCTCAAAAATAAATAAATAAATCAATAAAAAATAAACAACATCTTTTGGAGCTTAGAACATATACTACAAAATGTATGACAACAATAACACAAAAGTTAGGACAGAGAACTAAATGGAATTAAGTTATAAGATTCTTACATTCTTCAGGAAGTATAATTGGTAAGGTAGACTGAACCAAGTTAAGGATGCACGCTGGAACCTCTAGAGTAATAGTTCTCAACCTGGAGCTATTTTACCCATCAAGAGACATTTAACCATGCAAGGAAGAAAGGGAGAGAGGAAAGAAGAAAGAAAAAGAGAGAAAGGAAGGAGGGATGGAGGGAGAAAAGAAAGTAGTAAAGAAAGACAGATATTTGGCAATACTTGGAGACATTGGTTGTCACAATTTGGGTGGGTGGAAGTATCAAAATTATCCTAAGTTGAAACACTAACTAAAAGACAGAAATTATCAGCATGGATAAAGCAAAAACATGATGCAACTATATGCTGTCTTCAAGAAACTTAGTTCAAACATAATGATATAGGTAGATTAAAAGTAAAGAATAGAAAAAGATAGTCTGTGGAAATCCTAATCAAAAGAAAGCTACGGTGTCTGTATTAATATCAGACAAAGTAGACTGCAGAGCAAAATAACTTACCAGGGATAAAGAGGGACATTATATAATGATAAAAGAGACATTTCACCAAGAAGACTTAATAATCCTAAATATGTTTGTACCTTACAACAGAATTTAAAAATACATGAAACTAAAGGTAGAAATAGACAGATCTTAATTATATAGTTGGAGACTTCAACTCTCCTCTCTCAGTAATTGATAGAATAGAAAAATCAGCAAAGATATTATCACTGAAAAACAGTATCAAATAATAATATCTAATTGAAATTTTTAGAACATTCCACCAACAATAGCAGAATAAGCATTGTTTTCAAGTGTATGTGGAACATTTACCAAGGCAGACCGTATCCTCAGCCATAAAACAAACTGCAACACATTTAAAAGGATTTAAAACATACAAAGTATATTCTCTGACTATAATGGAATTAAACTATAAATCAATGATATGATGATAACAGGAAATCTCCAAATACTTGACAAGGCACTTATAAATAATCCATGCATTAAAGAAGTCTTAAGGGAAATTAGAAAATAGTTTTAACTAAATGAAAATGCAGCATATCAAAATTTATAGGACGAGTTAAAGCAGTGCTTGGAGGGAAATTTATAGCATCAAATATTAATAGAAAGAATCTTAAGAAACCAAAAAAAAAAAAAAAGAGCGAAATAAACCCAATGCAAGCAGAAGAAATAACACAACAAAGATAAAAGCAGAAATCAATGAAACCAAAGCCAAAAACCAAAGAGAGAAAATCAATACAACCAAAATCTTGTTCTGTTATAAAATCAATAAAATAAAAATTGTCTATAGCAAAATTGACAAAGAAAAAAACAATAAGACATAAACTAATGATATCAGGAATTAAAGAGAAAATATAATACCATCCAGAGCTCCTAGATCCTGCAGACATTAAAAGGATAAAGAAATTCTATGAGCCATTCTACACACAAAAATTTGATAACTTAAGGTGAAATGGACAAATTCCTTGAGAACTATGAATGCCAAAACACATTCTTGATTAAATAGATCATGTTAATAGTACAAAGAATATTAAAGCAACTTAATTCACAGTTTAAAAGCTTCTGGAAAAAAATTGATCCAGTGTTTCTGTTTGCTTGTAATGGTAAGATTTCAGGTTATCTTAGCTCACTGTATTGCTAGCAGTGAAGCTCTAAGCTGTTTAGTTTTGAAGCCAGTTTGAGTTTTCTGTTGCTTAGACAGATTTCCAAAGCATCATAGGTTTGTGGAATTCATAATAACGTAGTTGTTGTGTGTCCAAATATAGTACTGAAGTGACCCAGAGCAACAGCAGCAGCAGTAGTAGAGTAATAGTAATAGTAATTGTGGCTGAGAGATAGTCAGTACTTACCTGTGGCACTCTGCAAAGAAATTTGTATATGAAATACCACAGTACAGTTTTATAGATGAGGAAACAGAAGTATAAGCTTTAGGCAGAATAATAAAAACATAGTGGGATGGAATATCAAGTAGGATTTTCTGGAGAATAGTTTTCTTCCCAGTCTACTGTGTGGTTGGGATCCTCCCACTCTGGGAGAGAGAATAGGACTAAAAGAACTGTCATTTTTCCCCCACCCATAGGAAAATGCCTGAAATGACACACATTTGGTCTCCCAGAGAGTGCTTCCAGCCAGAGAAAAACCAAGGCATAGCAGCACACAGATCCTGCCAATACAGAGAGCCACCTTTGTGCTTCTCCAGCCTGGACCTACCTCTTTCATCAGTCAGACCATAGTTCCAATCATCTGTATTTGCTGAGGGACTCCAGTGTCTTCTGAAACACACACACACACACACACACACACACACACACACACACATCCCACTAGCGTGGAATGAATGCAGAGTGCCTGGGAGAGGGAGCCCCCAGCTTGACAGGAAGGCTGTCTCAACAAGATGGTGGCCTTTGAGCTGATACAACAGTGGTCTTCAAAAAGAATTTAAGAATTCACCTTTTTCACTTGCTGAAATAAGATGCTAAAAGCACTCTTATGCAGTGTTTGGCAGTATGCCCATAAACACTTGCTAATTTCAAGTAACTATTTTCCATTAATCTCCTGAAAGTTGATAGAAAAAATTACATACAACTGAATTGAAAAACAAATAGATGAGCACCACTCATTTGTACACTTTCTCCATTCTAACGAGGCAATGGTCCAAGAAACCACATTCCTGACCTTATAAATCAACTGCCAACATGAATGTGATTCTTCAGCTATGAGAAAATGTCTTCTGAAGGGTACAGGTTAGTTAATATTGGAAATTCTTATGTACTTTAGGAGATAACACTATTTGCCCTGTTAAGACTAGTACTTTTTTGTTCGTTTTTATCTGGACTTGTCAAGAATCAGACATGTCATTTTACATTTTTCCTTTTTCTCCCTCCCACCTTTGCCTCCTTTGGGATTAATGCCAGCAACAAGTTTTCCTGCTACAGTGGTGGATTTAATCCAGTATTGACATCCCCTATGTTAAATAAAATCTTGAGACTTAGGAAAAGTTCACATTTAGGAATAAAAAATAAAAGTTTTAACATGGAGTAGTTATAAAGCAAAAATATACTAACTGTACCAATGCAGGCATTCAGCTTTATGACTTTTCAATCTCTTATTGTAAATCAATTCACTAGTGTTAGGGTTTACAGTTCAAATGAAAAGAAGATGGGTGGATAGAAAGACAGAAGAGAAGGAGGGAGAGTGAGAGGGAAGGAAAGGAGGGAGGGAGGAGGATAAGAGAGGGAGGAATCCAAATTGGGATTCAAGGTACTTGGAGGAGTAAGCCAGCAAAAAGAAAACAGCGCCAATTCTGGAATGCCCAGCTCCCTATTGGTTACTGTTTGGACAGAATGGACACAGGGAAGTTTTCTCTCAGTGAAAAGCTCCCGTTCTGTGAGTTCACTGAGCTTTATACCTGGTGTATAGATGGTTCTCAGTAAATATTTGGTAAATAAATAAATAAATGAGTAAATATACAAATTTATTTTCTTATGTTAGTAAAATAGAAGCCTACAGACGTTTAGTGAGTTGCCCAAAGTCTCACGGAAACTCTTAGGTGCTTAAAGTATGCTAGATAGAAAATTTTAACAGATCACCAATTGGGAGCTAAGAAATCTGGGTTCTGGTTCTGGGTTTGCTTTGTCATTTCACCTCTCTGGGCCTCTAGATCGCAGAAGGCAGAGACTCATCTGTGTTGTTTTCTTTTGTACCTTCAATGCTAGCACAGTAGTGGGTACATACTAGATGCTCAATAAATATTTAAGTACTTAACCATTTCTCCATCTGTGAAATTTAGTTTCCCCATGTGCAAACTGAGGGGGCTGGCATCAGGGCTCTCTGAGTGCATCTTCCAATTCCATGCCTCTGTGAGAGAGGATGTCTGCTCCAGCCATTTCGTCAGCCCCACTTTCCAACTTGCACCACTCAAGTCGCATGTGAAGGCAAACACAGGTGGGTGAGGTTCCAACATTCTCCAGTGTTATACCATCATCCCTCAGAGCTCTTATTTCCACCAGAAAAACCACAAAAACACAATCTTAATGGAAAACAGTGAATCAATTACTTCATTGTCTGTTTTGTAAGACGAGTTCCAGAATCACCACAGACCTCCCAATCTCCCAACCTCAGCAACTGAAGATTTCCCAAACTTTCATGTTAGGTGTTCCAGCCACCCTTCCCTAGGGGGGTGCTCAAGCCCATGTGACATTCCTTCTCCATGTCTTCTGGGGCTGCTCAACGGCAATAAACAGCATGAGGGGAAAGAAAACAGGAACCACAATGTTCCATTTATTATAGAATGATGTCTTGAGAGGGACTAATTCTCTCATACTCCTGATACAAGCTCTTCCTCATACTTTGATGACAATCCCATAGCCAGGAAAATAGTAGCTCTAAACCACAGGCAGGAGAATCAGTGGAAGTGGCAGCAGAGCCTCCTTGCTGGCTTGGAGACAGAGAGAACCAACCCACTGAGAAGACCCATGTTTCTCCTCTTTGGGGGACTCCCCTCCTGGGCAGGGACAGCCCTGGCAGTGGCTATTCCTGTGTGACTATGGGGTAATGTATAGCCAAGAACTCCAATTTACCTCTGACAGACGTGTGACTTTGGAAAACTCACTTTCCTTTCAGAGCTTCAGATTCCTCCATTTTAAAATTTACTTGACCTTTTATGTGATTATGAGATTCCTTTTTAAAAACACTTTTATTCTTCCAAAAATAATACATAATGATTGTAGAAATTTTTGTAAATACAGATAACTTAAAAGAAAAAAAAACCAATCACATCATTGATAATCCTACTCAATGATAGTCACTGTTAACATTTTTATGAATTCCTTTTGTCGAGACTGGGATTTTAGCATCATTTAATGTGTATGGCCCAATGTGTCAGTATTCTAGAGCAACATTTCTCAGAGTGTGCTCTATAACACTGCAAATGCTGGAAATGTCCCCCAGAAAAAGTTCTGTGGTCAAAGGAGTTTGGGTAAAGCTACACGCTCCATCTAGTCCCTTAAAGACACACAGAGCATGTTTACTATATGAGAGGCTTTGATAATTCTCTGCAAAGAAAGCTGTCCATAAACTAGGACGGCTTTTATTAATTATGGTTCCTAAATTTATTTGAGTTTAAGATAGCAACTTGGGAATGCCACATCAGGTTACCCATCAAGCACGCATGGCAGCCAGTGTAGTTTAATGGATAAGCATGTAGTCTGGCTGTGTTTCTATGGGTGCATAGCTTAACCTCTCTGAACATGCAGCTCCTCTTCTGTAAGTTAAACATTAAAATTTTACCTATATCACAGGGCTACTCTAAATGAAATAAAACACATAAGGTGGTCAGACCAGTGACTGGCACATATGAAGTGCTCAAATAAATGAGAGCTCTTTTTATTTATTAGTTGGAGTAAATGAGATGATGAGAAGAGGGTGAGGATAGGTCAATTTTATGGAAGTGAGAATGGGTAATAAGGGCAATGATCCTTCTTTACTGGGATAAAAAGTTGTTCTTTTTATCTTCCTGGAGGTTTTAAGGCCTGTGGTTATTCCTCCCATTACCTTTCTGTTTGGAATGACATCCTGTGGCTGGACATAAGACATCCATTTCCAGCACTAAGGCAATTTAGATTCCAAAGAAACCTTCTCAGTACCGAACATATTAAGATTTTTATAAAATATAAAATCCATATTTTAAGTATGTAGCTGAACTAGTGGGAAATAATAAGAAAGCACAAATCTGAAAAAGCAAGCAAGCACAGAACCCACCCTTCATTGAGGTTCCTCTACAAGTCTCCAGTAGCTAACATCTTGGGATAAACGGCCCATTTTCAAGTGGCAAAAGACAAATCCTGAAACCAGTGCAATGAGAAAGGTTGTATCTTAGACCATTCAATAAATTCAGGAACTTCAGAAGATAATAAAGTCGGTGGGTGAAGTAGGGAGAAGAGAAAACACAAAGGAGTGAGGAACTTTGTGAAAACACAAAGACTTGGCTGTCTCAACCTTAGCTCTACATGGAACCAAATAAAAGAAAAAGAACAATTTCTAACTCATTGTGAGGGCATCCCTCACACAGATTTGGAGCTAGAACTCATGTCATCTAAGCAGCCTAAAAAAAAATCTATCTGAAACATTAAACTAAAGGGACTTCAGGTTGATGGTGCTATAAAACATCTGATAGAAGCAAAAGACAATTCTCTCTTGGGGAATGAACTTATAGGCAGGTCTCAAAGAAGTCCCAGAGGGATATGAGTATACAACTTAAAACATCATTAAACACACTTGAAAACAAGTCATAAGCTGCAGAATCAGTTCCAGACAGCAGATGCTGGAATGATCAGATATCAAATGTAAAATAAAGTTTAAAGAACTATAAAAAGTAGTTGAAGTATCAATATTGATAAGGCAAAGTGGAAAAAGATACAAATATGTAAATGTCTAAAGATAAAACATTTAATAATTAAAATTTGAACCTCAAAGGAAAGTTTAAATATTGGTTTGGACACACATGCAGAGAAAAATTAGTAACTTGGAAAATATACCTGAAAAAATTCCATAGAATGAAGCACCTTTGCCTTTGTGCTTGCTGGTTTTAAAAAAAAATGAAGCACTTTATGTAAAGAAGAGACTGACAAATACACCACCATAGTGGTAAATTTTAATGTATCTTTCTCAGTAATTGATAAATGAAGCATATGAAAAATTAGTAAAAATATGGAAACTTTGTATCACATACTCCACCACTTTGGACTTTTATGATTGCCTCCTGAAAGGAATGGCACCATCAGCTGTCACTCAGCCCTTTGTGTAAATTACTTTACCTGGTTTTTCTCCTGGTTTTTACCTGGTTTTTCTCCAGCTCCTTAAAATGATTCTGAGCATTTAGACCAGTGACTAGCACATATCAAGTGCTCAAATGAATGGGAGCTCTTATTATTTATTAGTGGGAGTAAATTAGATGATGAGACGAGGATAATAGATCAATTTTATTCCTTCAAGAAACTTTCCCATAAGTGTATCCAGCAACTAGACTTTAGTAAGGCTTATAATTTTGTGCTTTCTGGTATTTAATATTTGTCATTTTGCATGATTCTTGTTATTTTTTCCCTTTTTTTTTTTTGGTTTACAACATAATACATACTCATTATTAAAAATTTGGAAAATACAATTAAGTCCTCACCCAAAAACAAAATGAAAATTAAAGTGATATTCTTTTCAGTTTTCTGTTTTTGTTACTTTATTCCTTTATTTTGAGACAGGGTCTCACTCTGTTGCCTGGGCTAGAGTGCAGTGGCATCATCATAGCTCACAGCAACCTCAGACTCCTGGACTCAAGTGATCTTCCTGTCTCAGCCTCCTGAGTAGCTGGGACTATAGGCATGTGCCACCATGCCCAGCTAATTCTGTTTTGTAGAGACAGGATCTCACTATTGCCCAGGCTGGTCTCAAACTCCTGGCCTCAAGTGATCCTTCTGCCTCAGCCTCCCAAATTGCTGAGAATATAGGTATGAGCCACTGTGCCCAACCCATTTTCAGTTCTTAATGTATAATTTTATTCTTTCACTGTTTAGCATTTATGTGCCTCACACTGTTCTAGCACTTGGGCAAAAGTAATGCAAAGTCAAAGTCCCTGTCCTCATGGCACTTACATATACATATTTCTTTCATACTTTGAATTTAAAAACCAGACAAAAGTATCAGCAATTATTGATATTATTTGTGTACCTGCTATTTTCCCATGGAGGAACCAGGTCCTAAGTGGGGAACCAGATGGCATTAACCATGATGTTCTTCATATCACCTGGCAGAGCCACTACTTATAGAAGGACCTAAATAAAGTTTTGTGGATCTAAAAGTTGAGAGAGTCAAAGGGAACAGGGCAAAGGCAAGAGGCAATTGGTACCACCAGTCCCTCTTGTCTTTGGGTAGGCACTAATGTATTGAGAAACCAGTTCTCTGGGGGAAAAAAATCCTAATTTGCAGTGTTTGCTGATTTCCATGGTATAAATACTTCCACGTGGCCAATTTCAAGCTTCCAATGTTACATTGTTGAATACAGAGTTCAGAAAAGGTACTTGCAGTTGAATCTCATGAGCTGGTACAAACCGGCTGCAGCGCACCTTTGCCTGGCCCTAAGAGGCCCATGCATCCTCTCACCTCCCAGAGTTCTAGTGATGAGGAATGGGACATTCTCTCCAGAGGAAAAGAAGAGCACAAAAAGAGAAGGCTGAGATGCCAGAGAGTAACCTCACCAACTCTTCCTTTTGGTCTAATCTGCTTTCCTTTTCAGAATTCGGTTCCGATCTCTAAGTAATCAGAGACTTGCCTAGAACAAATGGAAGACCTACTATGCACAAGAGTCTATGATATTGCGTGAAATACAGCAAACACAAGACGTGATCCCCATTCTCCACAAACTTACCATGTAGTGGGGACAGGATCAGAAAGGTTGCCAAGTGGTTACAAGAAAAATTGATAGAGGAAAATGAACTCTCTCAGAGATATAACTTCTTGTGGGGGTTCAGACTCAGTATAGTAAGGGCTCTTGTGTCAAACACATGTAAAACACTTACTAGTACTGTGATCTTAAGTAATGGATTAATAAGTCTATATTCTTGACTCACAGGTTATGAGAATTAAATGAGACAGCGCATGGAAAGTCACATGATGACCAGTACATAGTAAGTACTCAACAAATGCTAACAACAGTACTGCTATCGATAGTATTAGCAATACCATTTGAACAAAGACAACAAAACACAAAAGCCTGGGATATGTTTTAGTTAAGGTTCTCCAGGGAAACAAAACCATTAGGATGTGTATATACATTTCTATGAAATTTATTTTAAGGAATTGGCTCAGCTCATGGGGGCTGGTAAGTCCAAAATCTGCAGGAAAGGCCATTAGGCTGGAGACCCAGGAAGAGCCAATGTTGTAATTCTAGTCTGACGGCCCTCTGTTGGCAGAATTTCCCTGGGGGTAGGAGTTTGGAGTCCATCTTTTATTTCATTCAGGCCTTCAACTAAACTGTACCAGACCCACCACATTAGGTGGCAAACAATCTACTTTACTCATTCAAAAACAGCCTCACAAATACATCCAGAATAATGTTGAACACATTTCTGGGAACCATTGCCCGCCAAGTTGATACACAAAATTAAACATCACCAGGCTGATTATCTCAGGGACTACCTGGCAACACGGTTTTATTAAATTAATGGAAGAAGATAAGATTAGAAAATTATTTGGGAAGGGCATCGTGAGCCAGGCTGAGGAGTTTGTACTTGATTTTAAAAATGATGCAGAACCATTAAATGTTTAGTGGCATGATCTGAGCTGCATGATCTGATCGTGCTTGAATTATTGCCACTTGTACAGACGGGCTTGGTAGTTTCTGCTGATATTTGGATAGATAAAGGCAATAACGTGTGTGGCCACAGGACCTAGGCAGTCAGGAATTTGCCTTCAGGAATCTCCCTTTGGCCTCATCCCCAGGGATGATTTTCTTCCAAAGCAGGCAGTGTGTGTTTTCCTGAAGCTATACAAGTCTTCTTTTCCCTTTCTTACTTTGCTATTTTTTTGGCTCACAGAATCACTCTAAAAATAAACAACCTTTAAAATGATCCCGAACCAATGAGTATAAGAGTTATCTAGGAATAAAGGAGAACATACTGAGGCTTAGCAAGATAAGCCTGCTTCCGTGTCACGGCAAACAACTTCTCTGTCCAAGTTCGGGGCTAACCAGGTCATTAACAATAGCTTTTCACATTTCTGATTAACTTATGTAAGAGGCACTGTGTTTTTCAAGTTTGTTGACACATGAAACAAATAAGCTGTTGGTGAAGTCTGTTGCAAAACTGGAAACAAAATGGATCTCAAATAGTTTACAACGGCTGGGAAACAGGGGTTGGGAGGTGGCCCAAAAATCCCAGCTTCCTGCTGAAAGTGCATTCAGCTCAGTGGGATACGTTTGTCTGGTTGTGATATGTAAATGATCTCCGTTGTGTATTTACACTTGAAATTTTCACCGATTCCTGTTATTTCAGACCACATACACCCACACAACTATGGTTACTTAGAATCCTTAACCGGAATACATTAGGAGTAATTGGGCTGGTATGCCATTTTTTTGTTGTTGTTGATAACTGGAAACTTTTGGATGCAACACAAGAAGTTAACAAAGTCCCTTGAATTTAGCCATATGTTTGAAGAGTTATAGCAACAACGATTTTCTGCATATTTCTTGCTGGAACTCAAGAAGACTTTGTGACTACTGCACAGGTCTAGTCCTAATGATCTCCAGAATATTATTTTATAAACAGAAACAAGATCCTTGCCTGATAAATTATTCATAGACCTGGTTGGGACCTCATATTGCACAAGATCTAGTCAAAGAGCCTTTCTTTTATTAAACTACAGTCAGGCCGCCGGGCAAAGATAAAGGTTTCCGTTGAAAGGCAAATTAAACACCCCCATGCAATTTATCATGTGTACTGATTTAAACTGGGGGACTCAATGGGATGTTAAATATTTTCCACATCTGATTATAAAAGCGAGAGAGGAAACACAGATGGAGATGATTGAGCTTTGGATGAATTTGGGAAACCAAGGAGTCTTTATTTTTTAATATATCACATTTCCCTCTCCTAAATACTAGTGAAGGAGACATTCTCTAGCAATATCTGATCAGAAACTAGTCAGCCAAGATGAGTAGGCAAATATGATTCACAGGACATAAAACCAAAAATCTAATGAGTAAAGATAAATACAGTAAATTTTTTAAAGAAACTATCCTCAATACTGAGTATACATCAAAGGCAAACTTATGTAAAGAAAACATGGTATATGAATTATTCAGATAATATAAAGTAGCAACATAATCAATATCAGATGAGGTCAATAAAAGCCAGGATGGTCAATAAAAGCCAGCTGGGCTTTGAGTAGGGATGTAATTTAGTAGAAGGCAGGGACCACAGTTAGTCTAAAGAGCTTGGGACTGAGAACCAAAAGAGGAAGCTTCCAAACTTGCTTTGCCACTAGCAAGCTGTGTGACATTAGGTAAATCACTCAACTTTTCTGAACCTCAGTTTCCTTCTCGGTAAAATGAAAAGGCAGAATAGATTGCCTTTAATTTCTCTATCCATGCTATAATTTAACTTTCTTCTCTTTCCCTATTTCCTCACATTTCTGGTCCTATATCAGAAGAAATCAGTGTTTTCAAGAAAACCAAGAGTGTATCATTAATAGGATTTTGACTTTGAAAGCTATTTGCAAACAAATAGCTTCATTCATCCAGCCATTTATTCATTCTTTCATTCATTCAACAAAAATCAATTTCAAAACTTAATGCCTATTATGAACCAGATACTGTGCTATATCCCATAAAAGGCTTCCTGTATAAAGGTGAACTGGACAAACTGCCTTCCCTGAAGGAGTTTGCAGTCTGGTGGTGGAGGCAGACACATACATAGATAATTCTAATAAAAGGGAGAAGTAAATGATAGAGGTAAGCACAGCAAGCTTTAGGAGGAAAGAGAAAGTACTATATATATTTCCTATCTGGGATGGCAGAATGTTTCACAGAGGAGGAGATGTCCAAGCGAAAGGATGAGTAGAGGTTAGCTAGTCTATGTAGAGAATTAAAATGGCTGAAGTATAGGAGAACAGAAGTACAAAGTGTGACAAGCTCTTAAGGGTCGCTAGAACGTAAAGCAGGAAGCAAGGAGGTGAGCAAGGACTAGGTAGTGGCGACTCGGGTGTGCCTTAGAAAGGAGCTCCATGTTATTCCATAGATCAATGCTTCTCAAATAAGCCTATGACCTTTTGCCCTTGGGAATCTCAGTGGGGGCCAGTGTGGTCAGCGCTCTGCAATCTGTGGTAACAGGGCAAGTGATAAGACAGGTGGCTGTTGTCACCAAGTTCCATAGTGACGGAAATTTCAAAGGCTTTGACCTTTGTTATTTTGTTTCCTTCTCTATCCAAACTGAATCTGAAAGTTTCTAACATGACATCCCCCTACCTGGAATGCCTTCCCTCCCCTCTCGACCATCTGTTTTCTGGAAGGCAGCATATAATGGAAAGAAACCAAAGAGCCCTGGATTTGAATCCAAGCTTTGCAACTTTTCAAAACTCTCTTTAAAAATATAAAAACAGAATGACTGACATTTACATTTTTTGTATTTCCACTGTGCAGAATAAGCTTTATGCAAAGTGACCAGTTTTAACAACTGGGCTTCAGTCTCTTTGAAGTCCAGCTTCTGGTGGCCACTCCCCTGGGAATGGTTGGCTTCCATCTGCCCTTTTAGTGTTACAATATAGGTTTTACTGCCCAAGCCATTTGGAATTTGTAGTCCTTGTTTAGCTTCTCCACAAGATTCTATCCTTCTCTTCAAAATACCTAATGGTGTTTTCTAATAGCCCAATACCTCGCTATGGCCAAAACTTTCAATCTACTCCAGAAGCACAGACCAGCTCCTTGGTGATGGGCTATTTCTACTTACAGTTTAAAGACTATTGCAATGTATTATTTTCTGAAGTTACTCTTAGACATTTAACTCATTTCCAAATGGAAGCGGTTCTTTTCTTCTAGCTACTTTTGATTCATCATCAGGTATTTGCTAGTTATCCCTTTGCCTGCAGCAGAGTCTGTCCCTCTGATATGGTATGACATTTTGGAATGTTCCATTAGCTTGGGTTCAAGACCCAGCTTTATCACTTCCTAGTTCTCTGGGAGGCACAGTACATAGGGGAGGAACTCGGGCAGCTTGAGTGTGTGTGAATCCCAGCTATCCACTAACTGGATGACTTCTGGCTGATCACATAACCTTTCTGAGTCTCACTTTTCCCATTTGTGCAATAGGAACGATGACGCCTACCTGCTAGGGTTCTCTGTGAGTAATAAATGAGGGATCATGGCTGGCACAGTGTGTATCATGTTATAACGGGTATTCTACAAGTGTGACATCCACACCAGCCCTCAGTGGTCTCTGAACTCACAGCACTTGATGACCCCCACAGGGACAGAATACTTACATGCCTGTGGGGTCCGGAGCATAATTGAGGCGAATGAGGATTAGTAAAAACAACACTGCAAGCTTGAAGTTGCAAGGCAATTGAGAGATGACCTCAGCACTGGAGGAAACAGAGAGTGCTGAGGACCCTTACTGCAAACTGGGGAGAAGATGCTTCATCTAACACATCCGCCACTCCAGCCCACTGATGCCCCAAATGAGGACAAACCCATATTGAGAGATCTTCTCATATTTAATAGGAAGCCAAAAATATGGATTTTTAGGTAAAGTCTCTTTACCTAAATATTTTTAAACATTGGCTCACTAAAAAATACAAACAGGCCGGGCGCGGTGGCTCACTCCTATAATCCTAGCACTCTGGAAGGCTGAGGCGGGCAGATTGCTTGAGGTCAGGAGTTCAAAACCAGCCTGAGCAAGAGCGAGACCCCCGTCTCTACCACAAATACAAAGAAATTAATTGGCCAACTAATATATATAGAAAAAATTAGCCGGGCATGATGGTGCATGCCTATAGTCCCAGCTACTCGGGAGGCTGAGGCAACAGGACTGCTTGAGCCCAGGAGATTGAGGTTGCTGTGAGCTAGGCTGATGCCACAGCACTCACTCTAGCCTGGGCAACAAAGCGAGACTCTGTCTTAAAAAAAAAAAAAAAATACAAACAAACTTGGAGCCCAAAAATTTCCATGAGATTAGTCCAGCCTACTGATGGGGAGGCCCTGATCAATTACATACACTTGATATCACAATTGCTTATGTTGCCCCTTAGCTCTTGTTTTTTTTTTTTTAAATAATTACTGTATAATTTTCAGTGATTAATCTTTGTCTGTGAAACTGCTTGAATAAGATATTTGAGATCAGGGATAATGCTTGCTCAGGAAATATCCACAATTGGTTAACTCTCCTTTGGGTTATATTCTTTCAGATCCTGAAATGGCTTGCTTCCCCCCAGAAGAACGTGTTGACTTCTTTCTGCCATGAAACAAGAATACAACAGCTGGCTGCCTCTGGGAGGTTGAAAATAAACAGGTTCAGAAGCCCTGAGAACAGCAAATGGGCGTTGTAGGTGGAGAAATAGCCCAAAATAAATACAGCTGTTGAGGCAGAAAATTCTATTTACTTTGGATCTTTTGAGGTCTACGCTAAGGGAGGGAGAGTTGCTAATTCTGGGACTCTCTTCATATCGACGAGAACCCCACTCAGGGGCTGGTCCCGGCGCTAGTCACATTCATACTAGTCAGTCAGTACATATGTGATGATTAACAGATCAACTGGGTATCTGAAATGACACAGGATATTTTAACAAAATGAAAATGATGAGTTGAATGTCTCTCCACTGGATTGCCTGTATTGATGTCTTTCCTGGTCTGGATTGTAACTCGCATTGAACATTTTGAATAACTGGCTCTTGTTTGCCAAATAGACATAATAGAAAAGACACTAGCTTGGGAGGCAGTAAATCCTGGCTCTAATCTTAGTTTGCTAATGAGCTGTGTGAGCTCCATAAGTCATTGCAGTTTTCTGGGCCTCCATTTTCTCAACTGTATAATGAGCAATTAAGAGAGAAGTTCTCTAGGGAGGCAGTGGCAGGGGTGGAAAGGGTGATGGGATGAGGACCAGAAGGTCTTCACTCACACCTTGGCTCTGACAACTCTTTCCAGTGTGACCTTGGATGGCGAAAAGCATAATCTGTAAATCTCTGTCTTTATCTCTACCAGGCAGGACTAATCCCAGTCTCCTCCCCCTGCTGTGACTGTGAATTAGAGAGTAGAATTTATGTGACAGTACTTCTCCAATGGATGAATGATCATAGATGTTGTTATCAGACAGACCCAGCTTTGAATTCTGATTCTACCACTTCTATGTGCTTATGGACAGGTGACTTAAGATCTCTAAGCATCCTTTTCCTTATAATTACAAAATAAAAGTAATATCTACTTCATAGGGTTGCTGTGGTGATTTACATTACGTGAAATAATGTAAGGAAAGTACTAGAACAGGGACTGGCACAGAGTGATAAAAATGGTAATTTTTACTGCTCGTAAAATAACAAATGACATTGCTAAAATCTCCATCTCAAACGTTTATGATTCTGATTGGCTGACACCCAAGCCAAAATTTTTAAAACACTTTGATCACAGATAAAATTGTTTTTCTCCCTTTACAAAAGAAAAAAATGTCATCACACAACAAAACAAAAACAGTGATCCAGTTTAAGTCATGATTAAACTTAGTTGTTTTTTGAAGCCCATAAGAGAATAAAGCCAAGACATCCAAAAACTCCACCCCAAGCTAAGTCTACCTACTACACTGAGGTAAAAAGTAACGAGAAAGTATACTTCAGCCAGAAAAAAATTACTTTCTCTTTTTCAGAAGGGAGCCCATGGAAACAGTTGGGTTTATAGCAGGCCAGAAAGAAAAACCAAGAATCTCAGATAGATACTGTTGCAGATTATGTGCTCAGGGCAACATTCCAGACTGTAAAACCCAGATCACAGGAGTAAACACTTTGTCTAACTGGCTCTCTAGACCTTGCCAATATCACAGGGTACACTTAACATCAAACTGCATCCAGATGGCAAGAAAATGTGTTAAAATTCTCATCAAGAGACAAGTGAATTAATCATTCATTTATGCATTGATTTACTCATTCAAAACATAGCTACTACTAGCCTAATACGCACTAGCCATGATACTAACTCTGGGGCTACAGCCATAAACAAGACAAAGTTCCTACTCTCAGGAATGATCTGAAATACCAAGACTTTCACACATATTACTCTAACGGCTTTGTAATGTCAGGGCTCTAGTGATTAAATATTAATATACATGAAACAATATTAAATGTTTCTACTCTTTACCACAGATATCTTATAGCTAATAATCTATTCCTCACTAAAAAGAAAGACTAATTATATACATAATCATGTTCATGGTACATTATTTATAGTTGTAGCAATATAAACATTCCATAAATTGAATAATGATTGAAAAGGTTGGGGTACATGGTATAGTGGAATACTATGCAAAACATTTAAAAGGATATGATTACAAAGATCAGCAGGGTGAAAATTGTTTATTCATGTGAGATGACAGAAATAATGCAAAATTATGATGTATCAAAGACATTCAAACTTGTGTGTGATTACAACTATAAAAAACATACATTTGTTTTTTGCTAAGGCCTGGAATATGATACAAAACACTTGTGGTCATACAAGGATAGTAGAACTTTTGATGACTTTTTTTTCCCATTTTCTAGACTTACTATGTACTTACATGTGTAAGCAAAGTAAGAGGTTGACACATGCTTGTGATTTGAGTGATGGGAGAAAACGTGGCTTATCTTTATAAATACCTCTTTCAATACTATGTTACTGAACACAAAGTTTATCAACTTTTAATTCTTTTCCAATCTCGTTCCTTTCTGCATTCTCAGTGATGTTGCTTTATTTCAGCTTCTCATCTTACCTGAAAATCCTGAAATAGCCTACTAACTCACCTATGTCTTCAGACTTCCAGTAGCTTCTCCATTCAACCAAAAGACTTATTTTCCTAGAATATTCTGTCCTGGTTTAAATGACCTTCTCTCAACACACCAGACATGCACATGTATATCATGTCTGTGCTACAAGATTGTCACGATCCCTGACATTAGGGATGCATGTACAAGGCAGAAACAAACAGCTTCCTTTCCTCTATTCCACATATCCTCTCTTTGGTATGACTAATCCCTAAGTCCTTCCATTCAGACCTGAGAGTTAGAAGAGAATACCGGGTCAGACTTTAGGTTCTGCACAAGAACCTAATACCTGAAATACTTCTGAAGGTTAAAATAAGATGAGGGATTTGTCATGCAAGATATAAGACTAATTAGAAGCTAAAATAAATACAATAATTTGGGTTCTTAGTTCCCAGTAATGATTAACTCCCATCAAACTAACCCTCCACATATAACAACTAAAATTATGAGTAAAATATAAAAAACAATTCCCTGGAAGTTCTGAAAAGCAGGCAGAAACTGGAGAGGGGTCTACACTTAAATGAAGAAAATGAAACTTGGTGAGTTTTCTACTTTTTAATGACTTTTTATTTGAGGGCAGGCATTAGTTGGCTAAACCTCAAATAGAAGTCTATAATCCTAGTAGCTTGAAAAACCAAAGAACATTGGGGTCAACACAGCAGCTGAAAAGTGAGGGGAGAAGTCCAGGAAAGGAGAGAACTAGAAAGGAGAATTCCAAATTCCACTCAAATCTCTGGCTGACCCCTGAACTATGGTGTGGAGCAGACACTAAACAGCTCTGCTAAGGCGAAAGGCGATTTCACTTTCAAAGTAGACAGTTAAAAGTTTGAGACCAGCAAATTTAATTGCCTGCAAAATTAGCACTGTTGAGAGGAATATAACAGAATTCAGAGACTCAAAATATTATTTACAATGTCCAGGATAATCCAAAATTACCAAAGAAAGAAATAGGATAAAGAATTAGGATAATGTGGTACATACTGCAGAGAAATTGCAGTTAGTAGAGACTAGCTAGATGTTGGAATTTGCAGAAAATGATTTTATTATAACTATCCTCAAGAACACAAAAGAAAATATGCTCATAATATAAATGAAAAAGTAGAAAATCCTCTAGCAGAGAAACAGTTGCTATTTTTAAGATGGAAATTCTATAACTGAAAAATATGTCTGAAATTTAAAAATAAGAGATTTCCTTAGGAATAGATGGGATGACAAATAGAATAGGAAGCCCAGAAACAGACCCAGGAAAGTGTGAAAACTTGATATATAACTGACTTGACATTGAAGATCAATGAGTAAAGAACAGACTATTCAACAATGTATATGGGATAAATGGATATCCATTTAAACAATGGAATAGATCCTTCCCTCACACCATATACAAAACCAACTCCAGTGAGATTAAAGGCTGAACTATAAAAGGCAAAACTTGAAAAAATTTTAGAGGATAATATAAAATAAAATCTTTGTGACCTTTGAGCAGGATTCTTAAACAAAAACACAAAACATTAAACATAAAATTGTAATTGATACATTTAAATATATTTTAAAAATATATTTTAATGTTAAAGCAAGATATAATAGTGTGTATAGAATATGCTATCTCTTTAATAAGGAGAGAATATAAGAGTGCATATACATTTGTTGTTTTAAAAAGCACAAAAAAGATAACCAACAACAGATTAAAATGATTATCTACATAGAGTAGTTGGGAATAATATGGAGACTGAAGACATAGGCATCTTTTATAGGTGAATATATATATATTTTTACCTATAAGACATATAAATATTACAAATATTTTTAAAACTCAAGTAAAAATGGATTTTAAAAACCCAAACTCCAAAATTGAATACAAACAGAAATAAATGACTCTACCTATAAATCAAAATAATAGAATACTTAATCACACAGGGAAAATAATTAATTCCAATAACTTTTAAAGACAATTCTCTGATGGTGCACCCTTAATATGCTATAGTCCAAGAATAAAAGGAACTGCAAAGAAATTTGAACTCTATTTAGTAGTTTTGTTTTTAATAAGGGTGCCGGTATTGCACTAAAACTGTTTTGTGTACTAGTTTGTGTGCCATAAGTCCAATGAGTAAATATTGTTTGTAGTGTTGTTTGGGGATAAAGGGTTTTCACTATGGGAGAAGGAAGATACAAAAATGTAATGGAAAAAGATAGGAAATAAACATAGGGTAATGTACTTGAATTACAAGTATCAGTAAGAATTCAGGTTATTTTTTAGAAAAAAAATTTCCCCAGAGCTGTCCCCTGGAAAGAACTAGAAGCGATGAGGCACCAGTAGCAATGATCCCTCCACTAGAGCCCAGACACTGGATTCTGAAGCTCATTCCCCACCAAAAGGAACCAGAACTCCTTGGAGAAATCACTGAATCCAAGTCTAAGATAGGCAAAATACAAAGAAAAACTGAAACATCACATGGTGCCAGAAAGCAAGTGTGTTCTCAAAGACTAGCGGATTCGTGCTGTTATCAGCAACAGAGCTATTTTTCCAAGTGAAAAATTACTTGCAACACTTATATGTAAAGGAGACAAGAGCAGAACTGTGACACAAATAGGGGGCTCAGAGCCCTGATCATTCGCCCTCTATCTTCTCTCCCATCTTTGTTCAGTGGCAGCTTCTAAGATCCATAGTTTGAGAGCCATTGGTCTATTGAAAAAGAGCCTGCATTTAAACATCTGGAGACCTGGATTCTAGCCCAAATTTGGCCCCAAACTAGCATATAGTCTTAGGTAAATATTTAGTCTCTCTGGGCCTGTTTACTTACGTGTAAAGCAGAGCTAAAGCCACTAATTTACCTATTTTTCAGTTGTGAGCATCAAATAAGAAGACAATTGTGAAAATGCTTTGAAAGATTAAAAAGAATGGTTCATACTAGTGTAATTTATCACACCCCATGAGGCCTGTAGACACATTCTTGTACACCACTTGGCAGCTGTCATTCCTAGCAGCTGCCAAATAGCAATGTAGCAATAAGGGATTTTTAATATATGAGTATATCGGGGGGAAATGGAGGCTCCCTTCCAACCTTCCTTTCCTCATAAATTTACTAGTCATGTACCATGTCTGGCAGTACAAAAACAAAGACACAAGATTATGATCTCAAAGGGCTCACTGTCTAAAAAAAAAAAAATTTAGCATAAATAAAATAGTTGCAATGCATGATAAGCACAATACTGGGAACATTCATATTAGATTTTCAACCAGGAGACAATGCAATTAGGGATGCCAAGATTCAGAGGAGAGAGGGTGGCACGGAATACTGCATAGCAGTGAAGGTGCCAACATAGTAAATCAGCTGGCAAAAATTAATGAGTACTAATTTGGAGGTAAAGATAACAGATTGAAAACACGTACCTACATTCGCTCATCTTCCAAATCCCACTAAAGTGGCAACCTGAATCTAGCAATATAGCAAAAGGGCAATGTAATTTAACCATGGAGGTTTATGCCAGCAAGTCAAGTTTGTTTAACACTTTAAAATTCATCAATAAGTGTATTATAATTTGCCATATTAAGAGGTTAAAGAAGGCCAGGTGTGGTGGCTCACGCTTATAATCCCAGCATTCTGGGAGGCTGAGGCGGGTGGATTGCTCAAGGTCAGGAGTTTGAAACCAGCTTGAGCAAGAGCGAGACCCTGTCTCTATTAAAAATAGAAAGAAATTAATTGGCAAACTAAAAATACATAGAAAAAATTAGCCAAGCATGCCTAAAATCCCAGTTACTCGGGAGGCTGAGGCAGGATTGCTTAAGGTTGCTGTAAGCTAGGCCGACACCACAGCACTCTAGCCCGGGCAACAGAGCGAGCGATACTCTGTCTCAACAACAACAAAAAAAAGAAATAAGAAAAAGTTTAGCAGACTGGGCTCAGTAATAGCTCATATCTGTAATCTTAGCACCCTGGGAGGCTGAATTGAGAGGATCACTTAAGACCAGGCACTTGAGATGAGACCAGCCTGATCAATATAGTGAGACCTTGTCCTTACAAAAAATAGAAAAATCAGCCAGGCATGGTGGTGTACACCTGTAGTCCCAGCTATTCGGGAGGCTGAGGCAGAGGAATCACTTTAGCCCAGGAGTCTGACCTTGCAGTGAGCTATGATGATGCCACTGAGCCCTACCCCAGACAACAGAGTGAGACCCTGTGATAAAAAAAAATAATAATAATAAGATAAAGTTTAGCAAAGTAGGAATAAAAGAGATCTTCCTTATTTGAAAAATAATGAATAAAAATAATATTTAAAACCTCATAAGCAGGCCAGGTATGGTGGCTCATACCTATAATCCTAGCACTCTGGGAGGCCGAGGCAGGAGGATCACTGAAGCTCAGGAGTTTAAGACCAGCCTGAGCAAGAGCAAGACTCCATCTCTATTAAAAACAGGAAAATTAACCAGGGGTAGTGGAGTGTGCCTGTATTCCCAGCTACTCAGGGGGCTAAGGCAGGAAGATCGCTTGAGCCCAGGAGTTTGAGGTTGCTGAGAGCTGGACTGATGCCATGGCACTCTAGCCTGGGTGACAGAGCAAGACTCCATCTCAAAAAAACAAAATAAGACCTCACAAGTAAACATAATTTTTAATGAGGAGACACTAAAAGTTTTCTCTCTGACATAAGGAACAAAATAAGGATGCCACTATCCCACTTCAGTCAACATTGCCTTAAGGGTCCTAGTCAAAACAAAAACAAGATAAGAATTATGATGTATAAGGACTGAACACAAAATATAAATGGCATTATTTGGAAGTGATATGATTGTGTTCATAGACAATATAAATTAATCTAGAGATAAATTATTAGAGTAAATAATTCAGTTTAGCAAAATTACTAGACACAAAATCAGTATGAAATTTGTTATTTCTATATATGAGCAACATTTAGAAAATAAAATTTAAAAGATACACCATTCATTATAATATCAGAAATATTTAAGTAACAAGGATTAACTGTAACTTAAGATTTATGAGAATTTTATGGCAATGCCTATAAAATTATCATAAGGAAAATTAAAGGAGACCTAAACAATGAGATTTATTGTACCTGGATTGGAAGACTTAATATTATAAAGATAGTAGTTCTCCACAAATTATTCCAGAGTTTCAATATAATCCAATCAAAATCTCAATAGGTTTTTTTTTTTTTTTTTTTTTTGAGACAGAGTCTCACTCTGTTGACCAGGCTAGACTACTGTGGTGTCAGCCTCGCTCACAGCAACCTCAAACTCCTGGGCTCAAGCAATCTTCTTGCCTCAGCCTCCCAAGTAGCTGGGATTACAGGCATGCACCACCATGCCCAGATAATTTTTTATATAGTTTTATTTGGCCAATTAATTTCTTTCTATTTTTAGTAGAGACAGGGTCTCACTCTTGCTTGGGTTGGTCTCGAACTCCTGAGCTCAAACGATCCTCCATCCTTGGCCTCCCAGAGTGCTAGGATTACAGGTGTGAGCCACTGCGCCTGGCCTCTCAATAGGTTTTTGAAGAGATATTGACAAGCCAATTCTAAAATATATAAAAATTCAAAGAGCCAAGAATAGCCAGGACACAGTTATGGTTGGAGGATTGGCTCTACTAAATATTGAGGCTTATTAAAAGCCACAACAGTTGAAAGAATGAAGTGTTAGTACAAGGATAGGAAAATAAGCCAATACAATAAAATATGCATACGCCAGAAACTACGCTACACACATATGGATATGTGATTTATGACAGGAGTAGTACTACAGAGAAGTAAGAAATGGGTGGACTTTTTAATAAATAATGACAGAAAAGTTCAGTATTATTTGGGGGAGAAAATGGTATTGGAACACTTTCCATGCAACAAAATCAATTCCAATATGTTCATGGCACTAAATAGGAAAAGCAAAACAATAAGGCCTTTTGGAACATCACGTGGGAGCATATTTCTATAACCTCAGGGTAAGGAAATTTCCTCAAATAAAACACAAAAAAGGATTACCCATTAATAAAATTTTACTAAACTTGACAAAATTAAGTACTCCTGTTTATGAACATACACCCCATTAAAAGAAACAGTGACAATGCAGAAGTAATGAGTGCTCCTAGCATCTGGATTGTGATCTCTTCATACCATTTCTCGAAAAAGGGAACCAGAACACCTTACAGAAATGACAATTTCAAACCCAGAATAGGAAATGTACAGGATGAATCTGGGACATCTTCTCCTTCCTGAAAGCAATAAAGTTATTAGTAACTGCTAGAATCATACCAAAAGAGCACCAGTGAGAAAGGGCTCATACTGGCCAAAGATGTAGAATTCAAGTATCTAAAAAAAAATAATGATTCCAATGAATTGAAATATATCAAATATATACAAATTCAAGAGTCCATAATGATATCCAAAAAATAAAAATGTTATTAGTCACTTTTACACTCAGTCAAAAGGCCGAGAAGCAATTATTATTGATCACTTTTAGAAGCTGCTAGAATATGAAACATTTATTGTAAAAAAAATAAAAGGAAAAAATTAAGTGTTTATACTGCCTTCCCTATGCACTGTATTTCAGGATAACAAAAATAACTGACCAAGAAAATTTCTTCTTTAGAAATGAATCACAGCTAATAAATACAGGAATAATAAAATTAGAAAATCACCGGTTTACAACCTCTAATGAAATAATTCACCTAGGCAATATTAGTGGTCCAAAAACATTAAGTGAAAAGTTGATGGAGAGCTTTTTAATGGATAGATCATGTTGACACTATCACAATTCACTGGCTAATTTTAATATCCTAAGAGTGGGATAACTAGGCATTAAATGCCTCCTGACATGATGAAGAGGAATTAAACAGCATTACATCTATATGCTAGCAACAAAGAATCAGAAATTGAAATAAAAGCATTAACATTTACAAGATAGCAAAGATATGAAATATTTATGGTGATTTTGGGTTAGGCACAGATTTCTTAGATGTGACACCAAAAAGACTATTTATAAAAGAACAATTGGATAAATTAGACTTCATCAAAAGTAAAAACATTTGCTCTTTAAAAAACACTATTTTTAAAATGAAAGAACAAATAGTGAAAAAGCAAACAGATTGGGATAAAATCTTTGCAAAGCATATATCTGATAAGGGCCTTGTATTCAGAATATATTAAGAACTCTCAAAACTCAATAAGAGAACAAACAAACCAATTAAAAATTAGGCAAAAGGTTTAATTAGACACTTCACCAATGAAGACATATAGATGGTACATCAAAACAGGCTCAACATCATTAATCACTAGGGAAATGCATATTAAAACCACAATGAAGAATCACTCCATACCTACCAGAATAGCTAAAATTAAAAAGACTGACCTTACTGAATATTGGTAAGAATGTAGAAAAACTGGACCTTTCATTCCCTAGTGAGGAAAATGTAAAATGGTACAACCAAGAAAATTTCTTCTTTATAAATGAATCACAGCTAATAAATGCAAGAAGGATGACAGAATTAGAAAATCATTAGTTTTCAACCTCCAATGAAATAATTCATGTAGGCAGTATTAGTGGTTCAAAATTATTAAGTGAAAAGTTGATGAAGAACTTTTTAATAGATAGATCGTGTTGACTCTTTCAAAGTGATTTCCACAGTTTTTTAAAAATCAAACATACTTATCATATTATCCAGCGATTTTATCCCTAGGTATTTTACAAGAGAAAAGGAAATTTGTCCCTTCGAAGACCTGCACCCTGAATTTTTACAGCAGCTTTATTTTTAATAGCCAAAAAATAGAAAAAACTCAAATGTTCATTAACAGGTGAATAGATAAACAGATTGTAGTATATCCATACAATGGAATACCACTTCACAATAAAAGGAAATGAACTAGTGACATGGCAACATGATAAATCAAACTCAAACTACTTACGCTGAATGAAAGAAGCTGAGTGAAAGAGTACACACTGCATGATTCCATTAACATAAAACTCTGGAAAATCCAAATGAATCTATAGAAACCAAAACTTCTTTTGGTTGCTTAAGATGGAGAGTGGGGAGGGGTAAAGAGGGGGGATCACAAAGGGTCATAAATAAGTAGTTTAAAAGGATTCTGAAGGTTCACCTGGGTTTAGCATAGAAAAGAAGCATGGTTGACTCATCATATGTAAACAGATACAGGAGAATAAGTGGGAACAGTTCCTGCATATTTCCCTTTAACACCTGTTAGGTTCAATTATTAGGTCCACTTTTTAGCTTAGTGGGGAGTCACTGAAGAATGTAAAAGTTAATTTTGATAGAAGGGTGGGTAGTACGTGGTAAATGGGTATGGCAGGCAGAACTATGGCCTGCCCAAAGATATCTACATCCTAATCCCCAGAACCTGTGAATATATTATGTTACATGGTAAGAGGAATTAGGGTGGCAGATGGAATTGAGGTTGCTAATCATCTGGTCATGTATCCTGGATTATCCAGCTGTCCCGAGATCATCACAAGGGTGATAAGTGAAAGTGGAAGCAAGAGAGCAAGAGTCAGGGTTAAGATGTGATGGCAAAGCCAGAGGGACATGATCTGAGAAGGACTCAACTGGCCATCGCTTGCTTTGCAGATGGGAGAGGGCCACAAGCCAAAGAATGTGGGCAGCCTCTAAAAACTACAAAAGGCAAGAAAATGGATTCACCTCTTGAGTTTCCAGAAAGGAATGCAGCCCTGCCAACACCTTGGTTTTATCCCAGTGAGACCATTTCAGTCTTCTGATCTTCATAACAGTAAGATAATACATTTGTGCAATTTTAAGTGCTAAGTTTATGGTGATTTGTTACTGCAAAAAAAATAGCAAACTAACACAGTGGGGAAGCATCCAATCTGGGGAGAAAGATCAGAACAGGTGGCATCCTGTGGCCAAGTAGGGCAGACCAAGGTAGGGCTCCGTAGGGGTGAACTCTGGGCCTCTAAAGAGAAATAGGAAAGTATCCAGTACTGGAAGATAGGAGTGATAGACCCATGAAGGGGGAAAGGGTCCTAAAAAAAGGTAGCCATGACCACCTTGACTTATTTCACTGTATTCCTATACACAAATCCTAGACTTGAGTCTCTAAGAAGGACAGGAGAGAACAGGTTTTCCTTCTGGAATTTTGCAAAAAAGATTCCTGAGGGACAGGTAGAGACTCACTGAGTAACCAAGGGCAGCAGTCACAACATTGTTCCCATCAGGTATTCTCATTTTCCTAGCTAAAGCCTCGCCAGCATCTTACCTGAATTAAAATGAAGGACAGCCTTCCCAACCGGGGCATGAGCATCAAATCTGGAACGCTTTTGAGGTTTGACTCCAACCTGTTCCTGCAATCCTTGAACAATAACTATCCCCACACAAACCAGTTCAAGTTTTATTTGTATAAAAATTCTTAGTTGAGTCCTTTAACTCTCAGTTATATGATTGATTACCTTAAACCACACTAGCAATTGGATAAGGCATCAAAAACAGAAAAATCTGCTTACACAGTCTTTGGATCTGAAAACCAAATGGAAACATTAATTTCTTAAAGCTGAAAGCAGTTACTGGATAAAACTCCTAAGGAACCTTGAACAACCTATTGAACCAAAACAACATCCTGTCCCACAAATGCTTTCAATTCATGTTGTGAAATAAAACAGACATCGTGTTTTTACCCTCAGAACATAAAACATAGTATTGAGCTTCCCATGCTATGAAATAGATATACAATTTCAGAAAGAAGGATGAATAAGTCTCCAGTTCTGTTGAAAAATAATTATGGCTTCATGTTTATTTTTTTCAGGTTGAACCTATTGCCAGATAATTATTTCAAAATGAATCTCTTTCCCAATCCTCTGGAAAAGAATGCTTGGTATGTTTTGATTGGTCGGTGTGCCATCATGCATTTTATGAGCTCTCTGCTTAATCTGATGTTAATGTATTCTTTTTAGGCAAAGGAGAGAGACTATGCCCACAGGTGAGAGCAGCGGCACCTGAATTACTCAGCTGATATTCACTCTCCTTACCATACCTTACTAAAGATAGGAAGGAAACCCTGTCCTTTTTTTCGGTCATATTTTCACATAATGCCTTCAATAGCACCATGCACTTCTCCATCATAACTTTCAATGCACTCCTTCAATGTCTAAGTAATCACCTATTCAACGTCTGTCTTCCCTGTTATAAGCTTCAGGAAGGTAAGAACCATGTTGATCTTATTCCATGCACTATTTCTAGTGCCTAATACTGTGCTTGGTACATAGTGAGTTCTATTTAAATATATTTTGAGTTAATGAATATATGAACAGGTAATTGCTTCCTTCCCTAAGGGCTGGGCAGTTTAATCCCAAGACAACTAGGTGCTTTCAAAATAGTTCATCCCAGCCAAATACAAGTGACACGAACACTTTCTAAATATACTATTCTCTAAGGAAACATTTCTTTATTTGTTCTACCACATTATGAAAACCTTCCTATCTGGCAATCTCTTCAGCATATCTATATTTAATGTGTATTTACCATTTTTATCTACTTTTTGTTGTGCTTATATCTTATCAAATCCTACTATTTATGTGTTTTTGCCCTGTCTGCTCCTAGACTTCCTCTCTGCCTCCTGTGATTTTTGGATAGGTAAAGCCCCCTTACCTGGTCTACCTTAAGGTTGCAACATTAAATGCTGGCATTGACCCATACCAGCCCTTGGATATGCAGAGATCAGATATAGTTTGGTTTCCTTTTTTTTAATTCAAAAAATTTAGGGGGTATAAGTGTTTTTTGTTATGAAGATGAATTGTATAATGCTGGACACAGGGCTTTCAGTGTACCAGAATAGTGTGCATTATACTCAATAGGCAGACTTTTTTATCCCTCACTCCCCACACACCCCCCTTCTAAATTTCCAATGTTCATTACAGCTTTTTATGAGCATGTATATCCTTCGTTGAGTTCCCTCTTGTACTTGAGAACATGGGGTACCTGTTTTTCCACTCCTGAGATACTTCACTTAGATTAATAATCTCCAGTTCCATACAAGTTGCTGCAAAAGACATTATTTCATGTTTTTTTATGGCTGAATAGTACTCCATGGTGTGTGTGTGTGTGTGTATACACATACACACAAACACACTATATTTTCTTTATCCACTCATCAATTGACAGGCACTTAGGTTGGTCCCATATATTTGCAATTGTGAATTGTGCTGCAATAAACATTCCAGTGCAATTGTCTTTTTGATAAAATAGCTTCTTTTCTTTTGTTTAGATACCCAGTAGTGGGATTGCTGGATCAAATGGTAGATCTATTTTTAGTTCTTTGAGGAATCTCCATACTGCTTTCCATAGAGGTTGTCTAAGTTTACATTCCCACCAACAGTGTATAAGCATTCCATTATCACCACAACTGAACCAACATCTATTTTTTTTAACTTTTTAATAATGGCAAGCCTAACAAGGATTAGGTGATATTTCATTGTGGTTTTAATTTGCATTTCCCTGATGATTAGTGACATTGAGCATTTTTTCCTATGTCTATTGGTCATTTGTCTATCTTCTTTTGAGGAGAGTCTATTTGTATCTTTTGCCCACTTTTTCATGTGGTTTTTTGGGGTTTTTTCAAACTATTTTGTTTGAATTCTTTGTAGATTCTGGATGTTAGCCCTTTGTTGGATGTATAGTTTGCAAATGTGTTCTCCCATTCTATAGGTAGCCTATTCACTCTGTTGTTTATTTCCTTTGCTGTGCAGAAACTTTTTAGTTTAATTACATCCATTTGTTTTTGTTGTTGCTGTAATTGCTTTTGGGGTTTGAATGGGGAAAAATTGAAAGTATTCCCCCTAAGAACCAGAACAAGACAAGAATACCCACTGTCACCACTTCTATTCAACATGGTACTGGAAGTCCTAGCCAGAGCAATCAGGCAAGAGAGAGAAATAAATGATATCCACATCAGGAAAGAGGAGGTTAAACTATCTGTTTGCTGAAGATATAATTTTATACCTAGAAACCCCTAAAAACTCCACCAAAGACTCCTACTATTGATAAATAAATTCAGTAAAGTTTCAGGTTACAAAATAAATGTACACAAATCAGTGGCATTTCTTTACACTAATAATAGTCAAGATGAGAGTCAAATCAAAAACTCAATTTATAGTAGCTACAAAGAAAATAATAATAAACACCTAAGAATATATACTTAACCAAGGAGGTGAAAGATCTCTATAAGGAGAATTACAAAACACTTATGAAAGTAATCATAGATGACACAAACAAATGGAAAAACATCTCATGGTCATGGATTGGAAGAATCAACATTGTCCAAATGTCCATACTGCATAAAGTGATCTATAGATTCAATGCATTTCCCATCAAAATACCAATGTCAGTCTTCACATATCTAGAAAAAAATCTTAAATTTTTATGAAATCAAAAAAAGAGCCCAAATAGCCAAAGCAAGCCTAAGCAAAAAGAACACATCTGGAGGCATCACATTACCTGACTTCACATTATACTACATGACTATAGTAATCAAAACAGCATGGTATTGGTCTAAAGGTAAACACATAGACCAATGAAACAGAATAGAGAACCCAGAAGTAAAACCATATAGCTATGACCAACTGATTTTTGACAAAGCAGACAAACACATACACTGGGAAAAAAAAATTTAAAAAAATACACTGGGGAAGGGACGCCCTATTTAATAAAATACACTGTTTGATTTCAACAGAGAAACAAGATCCTAATGAAGAGACTCTCAGGCATTAGACATGAACTAGCAGAGCAATGGCTGAACTTAACCCTGAAGTTCTGTTCCCTTTCTTTTAGGTTTTTTCCTTCACATCGATAACCATCAAAAAGTAAGTAAATTTTCAAGGGGATAATTATGGCCTCAGATTTCAAGAAATAAGGCTGCTAGAAAAATGCATCAGCATGTGTGATGTCATAGGGGACAGAGAAGGGGGTCTAGGCAGAACATAATCTCTGTTCAAACCCATCTTTTCCCTCATGCCTTCCTCTAGTCTTCAAAACTGTGAATTTTGGTAACTCTGTTGGCCTTCCCTCTTATTGCAAACAAATTTTTTGCCATTCAGTGACTGAGAAACAGTCTGTTGTATGGATTATATTTAAAATTATTGTGCAACTGAGCCCGCAAAGCATTAATGGACAAAGTTCACAACCTTCCCCCTCTGTGACTGCTATCTTGCCTCCAGCCCTTCTGTGAAGCTAATCAGGGCAATGCATAGAAAGATCTGAGAATTGGAAGATAAGATACAGCCTGGAAATTTTTTTAATCTTAGAAAGATAAAAAATAAATTTATTTATTTGTTTTTTTGTTTGTTTGTTTTGTGGGAGAAAAAAAGGGGGAAAGAACAGAACCCAGAGTGCAATGCAGGGATGAGAAAGAGATGTGATGAGCTGAAAGAGTTTTAGGAAAGAAGTTTAGAGTAGGTAGGAAATCAAAAGAAAGATAAAGAAAATTTTTAGGACTTTTTCTAGATATTCTTCTGACATTCTTTGAGAGTCCCTGGTAAATATTTGAATTAGTTTCCTATTAGTGTTGCTTGTCAAAGTCATGTTTATTTGAATGTCACATAGACCAGACCACATGGGTCCCCAGGTTTAAATGGGCTCTCTCTCTTAATTCCTTTCTTTATCCATATATCTAGAGAAATCAATATTGCAGGTAAGTGGAATCCAACTAATCAGAATTTTCTTAGCTAATTTAACTTTTCCCAGAGAGCTTTCATGAGAAATAAACAAATGAAAGACAATTATTTCATATGAGAAATTCTGTTAGAACACATATATATGCAACTGTTACAGGATAGATAACATTTCAATCTTGAATACTTTGTATATCAACAACTCTAATCAATAAACATGGACACTCAACTGAAATTCAAAATGATGGTCCTGAGATACTTGTTAAATCTCTCTTTTTGTATGTACTAAAGAACAAAAGATAAGCAATAGAGTTTTGGTATAGGATCCAATCCCAAGAATGGAAAAACAAGCACCACATGTATTCACCATCAAATTGGTATTAATTGATCAACACTTATGAACACATATAATAGTAACATTCACTGGGTGTCGGGCAGGTGGGAGGGGACGGATATATTCACACCTAATGGATGTAGTGTGCACCGTCTGGGGGATGGACACGCTTGTAGCTCTGACTTGGGTGGGGCAAGGCAATATATATAACCTAAACATTTGTACCCCCATAGTATTCTGAAATAAAAAAAAGAAAGAAGACTCAATTCCTTCCAGCCTGGGTCATTACGGTTAAGGGCAGTTTGCCACACACTTGTTTGGCTACCTTAAAAATGTACCAATCATTTTTTTCTCTTTCTTTTCTTTAAAAGATGGGACTTTATGAGCAGGACCTTAAGAGAAGCACACTGAAATTTCTCTGTTCCCTGAGGAAACTGTAAAACACTGAAGAGCAAAACAACTAGACTTTCTCTTTCCCACTGGAAACTTTTTCCCAAAATGACCCATTCCTACCAGGCATTTGGGACTCCTCCTCAGGTATGTTTACACTTCTGTATTAGAACAAAGAGGCAAGTCCTCACACCCACATGGCATTTATAGACATTATTTGTGGCCAGGTTTTTGTGGGTTGTGTTTTTTTGTTGTTGTTGTTGCTTTTGCTTCCTTTAATTTCTGTTGAGAAAAAGACCTGGATTCCAGCTTCTATCAATTGGCTTTCCTCCCAGGCCACACAACTGGCAAAGCCCTGAGTCCTAAGACCTCCTGAATCCTAAGTCCTAAGACCTCCCCAAAACATAGAGCTGCCTGGGAATCTGAAATAGGTACCACTGATTGTTTTAACAGTAGAGACCTTTTGTTTTCATCTGCCACTGTTACTTACACAATTCTTCAGACATGACTTTCAAGTCTTTCACTTGGTCTTTTTTCCATTGGCACATTTATCCTGATTCTTTCCTCCTCTTCTCGAGCCCTGGCTTATGACATCTCTGCTAGAATTGATATCAACACCACGTTGTGTTTATGTCTCCCCCCGTGTGCCAGGTTCACTGATGTGGTGAGTGGAGCTTGGGAAGTGGAGCTTGGTGAGTGGAGCTTGGGAAGTGGCTGAGTCATCAGTCATCTCTCTTGTCTCCTTGGGTCTGACCAAAATGACAGAGGCTCCTCTCACTCAAGTGTCACTGGGAGACCACAGCAGAAAGGAAGCGGAGGACTTCTCCCATTTGACTCTAACCACTTTAAGAAAGGTCACATTTTCGTCATAGCAGTGGGGAGAAGTTAGTCTAGAAATCTCAATGCAGCTTCCATTCCAGTTTGTCCTTCAGGCCACAGCTTAATTGACCCTTTCCAAATGGTAAACAGTTTTGAAAAGCTGCTAAAGCTTAATATAGGCATGCTCTGAGACTCAGCATTTTTACTTCTTGAATACGTATATTCATATATATAATATACTTATATTATATCACATATTCATATGTGCATATAAATATATAATATAGATAATAGAAATCCATTCATATGTTCACCAAAAGACATGTACAAGAATATTCATAGCAGCAACTATTTATAATAACAAAAAAACCCAGAAACTACCTAAATAGTTTCTAAGTCAATAATATAACAGATAAATAAATTGTGGTATATTCACATAATAGAATATTATACAGCAATGAGAATGAAAGAACTATAACACAATATGTATGAATACCACAAACATTCTATTGAGCAAAAGAAAGCAAATAGAAAAAATACTATATAGTTTAATTTATATAAAGTTAAAAACTTGGCAAAATTAATCTATGCTGTTAGAAGTCAGGAGAGAAGTTACCCTGGGGGTTGTGACTAGAATAAAGCAAAAGGGGTCTTCTGTGGTGACTTTACATTTCCTACCTACACGCTGCTTACCCTGAGGTGTTTGGGTTGTGAACAAGTAATGCACTTTTCTTTTTTATGTTATACCTCAATTAAAAGTTTTTTTAAAAAGTCATCTTCTCATACATGCTACAATATGGATGAAGCTTGAAGACATTATGCTGAGTCAAATAAGCTAGAAACAAAAGGACAAATATACCACATGTACTCACCAGCAAATTGGTATTAACGGATCAACACCTAAGTGGACATATAGGAAAAACATTTATAAGGTGTCGAGTGGTAGGAGGGGGGAGGAAGGGATAGGTATATACAAACACAATGAGTGAGATGTGCAACATTCGGGGAATGGTCACCCTTGAAGCTCTGACTCAAGGGGGGAGAGGGGCATGGGCAATATATGCAACCTTAACATTTGTACCCCCATAATATGCTGAAATTAAAAAAATAAAAGGACAAATATTGTATGTTTCCACTTACGAGGTACCTGGAGTAGTCAAATTCATAGAGACAGAAAGTAGAATGGTAGTTGCCAGGGGCTGGGCTGGGGAAAGAGAGGAATGGGGACTTTTTGCTTAATAGGTTCAGAGTTTCAGTTTGAGATGATGAAAAAGTTCTGGCGATGGATGGGGTGATGGTTGCATAACAATGAGAAGGTACTTAATGCCACTGAACTATACATTTAAAAAAGGTTAAACTGGTCAATTTTATGTTACATATATTTTCCTACAATAAAAAAATAATGTCATGTCAATGCAGACTTATGTACCTGATCACCTCACATATATAGTACTTAACAAAATAGGTTCTTAATAAATCTTTAATGAACCAACATATTTTCCAGAAGATCTGAAGCAAGTTATGAAATACTTCTGCATATCTTTTTATTTACTATAAAAATATTTATTAAGCATTTATATACACACACACACACACATATATATATATATATATATATATATATATATATATATATATATATATATATAGTGGAGAATTCAAAAGTGAAATGAAGCCACATGTTCTTCCAGAAATGAAACTAGCTCTTGTTGGTAGCAATGCATTCCCAGTCTTTGTCTAGTTTTCAGTTAGAGGCTAGGTCAGAATAGCACGTAGATTCCAACCCAAAGTGATAGATCAGATTGTTTAGTATTAGCTGCTGCCAGAGTCCATTGAAAAGGATTCTGGGGCCCATTTGGGCTCAGTAGAAACATAAATGTCATAAAAAATTGGTGATGTCTACCATGAGAAATTGAAAGGGGAGTGATGGCATGTGTATTGTGGATTTTTCCATCCTTGAGCTTGTTGATGTCTCATCAAGGGCATTGTAGATGTGAATCAGGGATCAGATTGAACCCAAACTAACAGATGACTTCTAAGTCTTTTTCAACCTGGGAGTCTATGAGAACAAAAATGAGTCTCAGTACTTACTGGTCCTTATGGAGCTAAAGATTAGGCTGCTTTAGTTTCTCTTTCTATAAAATGAGAGAAATTAGCACTGTTATTTACTGCTTAAGTTCTCTGACACATCAGGGAGATGAAATCCCTAAGATAAAACCTGTAAATGGACACACATTGGAACATCTTTTTTAACCTTGATGAGAGCAAAGGGAATAAATGTAATAAAAGTAATAATAATAAGTATTACTATAAATGACATTTCTTGAGAATCTACTATGTGGCATATAATCCATTAAGTATCTAAGGTATGTTATAGCATTTTATCTGAACAACAAACTGGTAAGGTAGGAATTCTTATTCACGGTTTATGGATATGAATAGTAAGTCAAAGAAAGGCTTAAAAACTTGCCCTAGGTCACACTGTGAATAAACAATTGACCTGGGATTGGAACCACATCTTTCCTCGAGCACAGAGATGCTGTAGGGACTTGGTACTGCTTCTTAGACATTGCAATCCCACACAAGGGATTGTGTGAGACAAGGGCAAGGTCAGACCTACTGATAAAGGCAAATGTCCAAAGCAGCTGTCCCCCTGCTAGCTGTTGATATTCTCTTCCTCTCTGCCAGCTCCTATCCCACAGGTTACCAGGGCCCTCCCACTGTCCACCACCTCCATTCACACACACACACACACACACACCCTGACCAAGGCTCTGAGAGTTCCCAGCTCCTGCACCTGCCTCCCTACACAGGGTTTTATGCCTAGACAGTTGTTCTCAAGCCCTTCTTTGAGGACCTCCAAACACCCCTACTCTACCATCAATCAGAGTAGATATGCTTCTTCATGCTTTATATGTTAGGCTTCTAATAGGTTGAACCATGTCAAATTGCTGATGCTCAACCATTTGACCTGCGAAAATAGCAATTTCATATAATTCAACTAAATACATAAACTTTCCTTTAAACAGAGAGTTCCATAGCTAAATAATTTGAAAACTATTGCTCTAGGCCTCTAATGAGCCTGATGTTTTGCTTGGCCCATTAAAATTGAACTCTTTCCTTCTCAGACATCACTACTAAGTGTGTAAATGGGTATGAGCCCTCCTCAGGACAATTTGCCAAAATATATATTTTTGAAGCTTTCTAATTCTATATGTCCATTTAAGCAGCAAATTTATCTCTAGAGACTTATTATGAAGAAATAGCCAAAGAACTAAAAATATTTAGCTACAAGTATGTTCACATCTTTGTATCAATAGTAGAAAAATGTAAAACACATACACACACATCATACATCAAGGGATTAGTTAATTAACTTACCATATTTCTGTATAATGCAATACCATACATTCATGAAAAATGATATTCTACCAATAAAAAAAGAATTCAGCAAAACAATAAAAATATAAATTTAACATTGAATGAAATAACAAATAGCTTTCCTATCCACAAATATGAAACAGAATATATCATGAAAGAGAAGATTCCATTTAAAATAACAACGAAAAAATCATAAAATACCTTGGGAAAATAGGTAACAAGAAACATACAAAATCTGGATGAGGTAAACTTAAAAGTACTTATTTTTTTAATTGACAAATAATAATTGTACATATTCATGTAATACATAGTTATGTTTTGATACATATAATGTATAGTGATCAGATCAGGGTAATCAGTATACCCATCACCTCAAACATTTATCATTTCTTTGTGTTGGAAACATTCAATGTCCTCCTTTTAGCTATTCAAAACTATATATGTACTATTATTAATTATAGTCATCCTACAGTGGCATATAGTACAGAAAATATTCCTCCTATCTAGCTGTAATTTTGTATCCTTTAATAAATCACTCCTTATCCCTCCATTTCTCCTACCCTTCCCAGTCTCTAGTATCCTCTGTTCTACTTTTTACTTCTAATGAGAACAACATTGTTTAGCTTCCACATGTGAGTGGGAACATGCAGTGTTTAACTTTCTGTTCCTGGCTTGCTTCACCTAACATAATGTCCTCCATTCCATCTATGCTGCTATAAGCGACAAGATTTCATTCTTTTTATGGCTGAATAGTATTCCATTGTGTATATATACCACATTTTCTTTATCCATTCATCTGTCGTTGGACACCAGGGTTGATTCCATAGCTTGGCTTTTGTGAATAGTGCTGCAATAAACATTGCAGTGCAGACATCTCTCCAAAATAATGATTTTCTTTCCTTTAGATAAATTCCCATTAGTAGAATTGCTAGATCATATGGTAGTCCTATTTGTAGTTTTTTGAGGGAACTCTATACTGTTCTCCATTTTTTGTTTTTTTGATAATAGCCATCCTAACTGGGGTGAGTTGATACCTCACTGTGGTTTTGATTTGCATTTCCTTGATGATTAATGAAGTTAAACATTTTTTCACATATTTGTCAGCCATTTTTACATACAAATTTCTCTTTTGAGAAATTTGTCTGTTCGGCTCATTTGCCCATTTTTAATGGGATTGTTTTTTTGCAGTTGAGATCTTTCAATTCCTTATATATTCTGGATATTAATCCCCTGTTGAATGAGTAGTTTGCAAATATTTTCTCCCACTCTGTAGATTGTTTTTTTCACTCTATTATTTCCTTTGCTATGCAGAAGATTTTTAGTTTAATATAATCCCATTTGTTTATTTTTGCTTGTGTTGCTGTGCTTTAAAGCACTTCTGAAAGACACAAAGTTAAACTTGAATTGGAACATACACCATATTTTTGGATAGGGAAATTCATCATCATAAAGATGTTAGTTCTCCCTAAGTTAGTCTATTCACTTACTGTGATTTCAATAAAAATGCCAACAAAATTTTTCATAAAGAAGAAAAGATTATTCTAAAGTCACATGGAAAAACAAACAAGTAAGAGAAGCCAAGAGCCAAGAAAGATAATAGCCATGGTGGGGCAGGGGGTATAGCTATGTCAGATATGAAACATATTATAAAGCCTCTATAATTAAATTAACATAGCATTAGTGCATGATTGGACAGACAAGCCAATAGGACAGAATTTTAAAATTCTACAATAGTCCCAAATGCATACATAAATTTAATATATGCTAAAGGTGATATCTCAAATCACTAAGTTTGTGGGGTAATGGTTGGAAGAATGAACTTTTTAATATATGATATTGGGTCAAGTAGGTAACCATTTGAAAAAAAGATAAAAATTGGACCCATACCTCATGCCATGCACCAATATAAACTAACATTCAGATAACTTCATGCTAAAAAAGAAATCATACAAGTACTAGAAGAAAATGTAACCAAATTCTTTTATAATCTAGTAATAGGGAAAGCCATTTAAATCATGACTCAAAATCCAGAAACAATAAAAGATTGAGAAATTTTACTACATTAAAAAAACTTAAAAATATTTTTGTATGGCAATAAACACATAATTAAGGTCAAAATACAAACGCCCAATCAGCAAAAAATTATTGGCAACTTGTAGAGAGAGTTCATCTCCCTAACATACAAGGAGTCCTTAAAAGGTGAGGGGAAAAAAAGAAACCTAACAAAAAAAAAAATGGACAAAAGGCAAGAATAGACAGTTTATAGAAAAATAAATCAAATAACCCTTAAACACATGAACAGATGGTTAATCTCTCTTGTAACAAGAGAAATGCAAAGTAAAATCACACTGAGATTACCATTCCTCACCTATCTGACTGGCAAAAATCCAAGTGTGACAATAAACTCTAACAGACACTTTTCATACACTGCTGGAGAGAGGACAAAATGGAGCAGTCCCTATGGAGGGGAATCTAGCACTATCTGAACAATTGCATTTATTCTTTGACCCAGCAACTTCACTGCTAGGAATGTTTCTCGATGATATACCTCCATCATTAAAAAACATGCACCCAGGGGCTTTCACTGTGGCCTTACTAATAAGGACAAAATATTGGTAACAACCCAAATATTCATCAATAGGGTGAATGAACTATGACACAGCCGCACAATGGAATGTAAAGCAGTCTTTAAAAGAATGAGGAAGATATCTACGAACTAAAGTGAAGTAATCTCCATGATAATGTTAAATGAAAAAAGCAGTGTTACCAGTCTATGTAGTATGCTGCATATTTTGTGCAGGAAAATAAAATTATGTATGTATATTTGCTTATTTTTGCAAAAAAAGAAAAATACCATAAGGATTACCCAGAAAAACTAATAAAATAGTAACCTATTGCCCCCATAATATAATGAAATAAAAGAAAGAAAAAAAGAACACTGTAAAAAAAAAAAAAAGAGAGAGAGAGAGTGAAGAGGATAGGAATGGAAGTGAGACTTCCGTGACTACAACTTTTGACTTTAGAACCATGTAAATGTTTCACTTATTTCAATAAGAAATTAAATCCAAGGAAAGAAGCAAAACTCAAATTTGAAAATAAACGGAACCTAACGAATCTGACACCCCGTTATGAAGCACCTGTTAAAGTCTTTTACGCATTGCCGTTTTTATTGTTGTCTGCCTTTTGCTTACTTGTAAGAAAATAGGACTTTATAAAAATGGGTATGAGTCAGTCCTTTGTTGAGCATGTGCCATTGCAAATATTTTCTCACACACTCTTAGCTTGCTTTTTCACATTCCATGTTTTTTTGTTTGTTTGATAAACATAAGTTGTTAATTCTAGTAAGTTTAATTTATAGGTATTTTCATTTTTGGTAAGTACTCTGTTACCTTTTTAAGAAAGCTTTGCCTACCGCAAAATATCAAATATGTACTCTTAGGTTTTTTCCTAAGGCTTTATTATCTTACCATTCACATTTAGATATGTATATTTTTTGTCTGGATTTATTTTTTCAGTACAGTGTAAGGATCAAGATGTATTTTTTATGTGGATATCCAATTGACTGGCATAATTTATTAATAGGACTATCTGTTACCCCCCTGCCCCCGCTGCACTACAGTGTCACCTTTGTCATAAGTCAGGTTACTATATATGTGTAGATTTCTATCTTTGCATCAATTATACTCTTAAGTTGTATTTTTATAAGATCTACATAAATAAAATTGGCTGTCTCTATTACTGTATCACTGGAAGAGAGCTGGATGGGATTTTGTTCTTTTTTATTTTTTATTTATTTTTTTTTGAGACAAAGTCTTGCTGTGTTGCCCAGGCTAGAATTGCCATAGTGTCAGGCTAGCTCTCAACAACCTCAAACTCCTGGGCTCAAGCAATCCTCCTGCCTCAGCCTCCCAAGTAGCTGGCACTACAGGCACACACCACCACACCCAGCTAATTTTTTATGTTTTTAGTAGAGATGGAGTTTCACTCTTGTTCAGGCTGGTCTCAAACTCCTGAGCTCAAGCAGTCCTGCCTCGGCCTCCCAGAGTGTTAGGATCACAGGTGTGAGCCACTGTGCCCAGCCTGGATGGGATTTTGATCAGATTTAAAGGATCTGGGTATGGAATGCCTAATCCATAGTCACTGAATCCTACACAATATAGCATCTGATCAGGGAACACACTGATGATATATGGGAGAGAACCAGAAGACCCATTGGACATGTCACTTACTGCCCGATTCAGAAACTATCAGCCTATTAAAGTAATGAAATGACCTGCTGAAGGTACAGCTGAAGCACTCACTCACAGGCAACACTCTGCACAGCTGGGGTGCCATCCAACGGGATACAGAACACATACTGAAATATTCCCATGCTACACATCTGATAAAAGGCTGATAACTAGAATCTATATAGAACTCAGGAAAATCAGCAAGAAAAAAATCAAACAACCCTATTAAAAAGTGGGCAAAGGACATGAACAGGAACTTTTCAAAAGAAGATAGACGAATAGCCAACAAACATATGAAAAAATACCCAACATCTCTAATCATCAGGAAAATGCAAATCAAAACCACAATGAGATATCACTTAACTTCAGTAAGAATGGCCTTTATCAAAAAGTTCCAAAACAATAAATGTTGGCGTGGATACAGAGAGATAGAAACACTCATACACTGCTGGTGGGACTGAAAACTAGTACAACCTCTGTGGAAAGCAATATGGAGATACCTCAAAGTCCTACAAGTAGAACTACCATTTGACTCAGCAATCCCATTACTGGGCATCTACCCAAAGGAACAAAAGACAGTCTATAAAAACAGACATCTGCACTAGAATGTTTATAGCAACATAATTCACAACTGCAGAGATGTGGCAACAACCCAAGTGCCTATCAATACATGAGTTGATTAAGAAAATGTGGTATATGTATACCATGGAGCTCTACTCAGCCGCAAAAAACAATGGTAATCTAGCACCTCTTGTATTATCCTGGATAGAGCTGGAGCCCATTCTACTAAGTGAAGTATCACAAGAATGGAAAAACAAGCACCACATGTACTCACCAGCAAATTGGTATTAACCGATCAACACTCAGGTGCACACATGGAAGTAATATTCATTGGGTGTCAGGCAGGTGGAAGGGGGAAGGAGGGGATGGGTATATTCACACCTAATAGGTGCAGTGTGCACTGCCTGGGGGATGGACACACTTGAAGCTCTGGCTCGAATGGGGCAAAGACAATACATGTAACCTAAACATTTGTACCACCCTAATATGCTGAAATATAAATAAATAAAATAAAAAAGAATACATACGGAATCAGACACCTCCACATGGTGCTCAGTCTCCAGGAGGAAGAGTTAATGTGTCCAGAAACCAAGTTGTACAAGCAGAAGTGGCCCCACTTAGCATCCTTTGCAATGATCCACTTGGGCACTTTGTGCTTTCTGTCCCCATAACTCTGGGCTCTGCAGGATTAGAAGTCCTCGTTCGAAAAAGGGGACATACCCTTGCCAAGGGACAAAGTTTCCATTGAACTAGCAGCCACAGCTGCCTTCTTTCTGGGCACTTTGGCCTCCTTATACCCAGGACCAGCTGGCAAGAACAGGGGTCCCTGCTCAGACGGGGGATATGGACCCTGACCAGGAGGAGGCGGTGGGGCTGGCGTTACACAGTTGGGACAGGGAAGAACACGTATGGAATTCAGATGATCCACAAGGGGACTTCCTGTTACCCCCTTGCCCAGCTGTGACCGTGAATGGCCAGGTACAGCCATCCTGACCCGAGGAGAGCATGGTCACCAGGGGCTCAGACTGCCCGGAAAGGGGAGTTGGGGTCAAACCAGTAGGTAAGCCATAGAGGCCAGAGAGGTGGTGGCTGAGGAAGCAGGGAATTTAGAACGGACTGGAGGGAGAAGGGAGGGAGTGAATACAACAGCAGCCGCCAACCTCCCCCTCCTCAGGTTCCCCTTAGGGAGAGAGGCTCACCGGACCCGGAGAAGCTGCTCCACAAACTTGTTTGGCGACGCGGAGGCCGCAGCACAAGCGTGGAGATCGAGGCAGCCAGGGAGGTTTACAACCCTGAATTCCCTTCGAGGGCCGGGCGCGGTGGCTCACGCCCGTACTCCTAGCACTCTGGGAGGCCGAGGCGGGAGGATCACTTGAGCTCAGTTCGAGACCAGCCTGGGCAAGAGCGAGATCCGCGTCTCTGCTAAAAATAGAAAAATTAGCCACGTGCAGTGGCATATGCCTGTAGTCCCAGCTACTGGGGAGGCTGAGGCAGGAGGACCGCTTGAGCCCAGGAGTTTGAGGTTGCTGAGAGCTAAGCTGACGCCATGGCAGTCTACTCAGGGCAACAGAGTGAGAGTCTGTCTCAAAAATAAATAAACACATTTTTTAAAAAAGAAAGCAACAACCCTCCCTTTAAGGAGGAGCTTGCTGGCAGCTCAGCTGTTCATGCTTTTAGGATCTGCTTTGACTTTCAGGCTGAAGCCACGTTCTTCCAAGGTAACCCCCAGCCAATGACTGAAGAGTGTCCTGGCTCTTTCTGTAGACTCCTCTACTGAGCAACCTTTGCTCTGGAGCTCCCCGTTGGGTTGGCTGAGGTTTTGTGAGGTCTGCATCATGGTCTGAGGCTCTCGCACCTGGAACCTTAACTATAAGGGAATCAGGAAATAGAGTTTTTGGCTTTGACACAGCTTGCTGTGTCCCTGGAGAAAGAAAGGAGGGGGGTGGGCAGTGGAGAGCCACAGGTGAAGGCATTTCCTGGCTTGAAAACAGAAGTAGAACCAGGCGAGAGAGAAAAGCAAAGCCCAGTGGAAAACATTCAGGCAGGTCTGACATAGAAGCATTTCTGTCTTCTTAAAATCCCTATCAAATGCTGCCCTCTGATGTTTGTGGAATAAATTACTTTTGAGAAATGCTGAAAACAGCCTGATGAGAGAATGCATCTAGCTGTAGTTTTCTGAAATAAACAACTATAAATGTCCGAACTTCATGAAAACCAGGGAAAATACACTGAACTGGACACCCAAACTACTTCCAAATGATTTGGTCACTCGACACACAGATCAAGGTTTGCCAAGGTGTTATTGACTCTGACTTCTAGGTACAGGTTACTTTTTCTTCCATAATCAGAGTGGGGAAGTTTTAAGCATTTCTTGTGATTCATGAAATGATTGGAAAGCAGATGATGATAAATTCAGAATTGTGTGTACAAATTTTGAATCCAAGTGAAGACTCCCAGTAAAAGTGTTTAATTTTATTGCCAGTATTGTTCCTTTGAGTCTCTTTGTAACCTATCTTTACAAGGTCCCCCCAACCATACCACTGGCATAGGTGGTGATTAGAAAAAGAATGATATCACTAATTTTCTGAATTTTATGTGTCAATAGGAAATACGTGTATGTCAACAAAACAAGGTTTATGAATAAAGTATTGCTCAGTGCTACCAAGGAATGAAAGTCACCATGTTTAAAATTATTATATCTATAGCTATCACTTGAGATCCAAAACACTCACCAGAGTTATGGACTAAATAGTAAGCTCCAAGGATCAGGAGATGTTCCTGGGACATACCAAGCATGCTCCTGCCTCAGTACCTTTTCCTTTCTGCCTGCTTAGAACATGCTTTCCACATCCACAGGAATGAGGTTCTCCCTTGTCTTCCCTCCAAGCTCCTAAAGGGTCCATGCTCGTAGGTGGTTAAATCATACTCATCCCCTTCCGTTCCTCCTTCTTTCTCCATGGTGATTTTGTGGTAAACTGGAACTGTGGTTTGGGATGTTTGGATGGATGAAGGTGGGTTAGACTAGGTCTCACTTTAGACAACTTCATCTGAGTTGTCTATATTGGGGTCAGGGGTCAAAAGCACATTTAGCAATCCTGCATTACTTGGTTTCCCTTTGCTAACTTTCCTTTAGTATATGCCTTCCTTTGCTGTTCTTTGGCAGGATTTAAATATTCATGGATCTCTGGTCCGATTAATTTCTAACAGCATCTCAATCTCACTCTGATTTCTAATGGGATTCAGGCTAAAGAAGTCAAGTAGATTAATGAGCAAAGGCCACTGAGGCTGGAGTTGCAGCAGTCTTTTCTGAGAACTATCTCCACCGCAAGACCACCATCTCTGAGAATCTGTAAGTATCTGTGAACTCTTTGACAAACCATCCAAGTTTGAGGCTAGAGCAGTAATTAAAATATGACAAGCTGGAGATGCTCCGCAGAAACCACTTCTTACATTCTGCTCATACAGACAAACCTTCAGCTGCCAGGTGCCAGAGCTGTCCCCATTCCCACTGCTCTCTTCAGGCCCTCAGCACTAAGGGAAAGGCATTTGCAAACAAGACAAGGCAGAGATCAGAGGGTCCCGCTCTGCATAGCCTGTGGGACGTGCATCTCACTCTTCTCACTCCACTGTTTGCTTTCCGACTGGGGAAGAGATGGACTCATCTCCAAGATGCAGGGATGAAAGGCTACAGAAAACAACAAGCTTGGGACTGTGTGTGGGGTCAGAGCTGTGTGTAATCAGTCATTAGGGGGTCCTGATCTGCTGATCTGCTTCAAGGCTTTGGAATTTGACTTAAGGGATGTCATCCTGCTGGGTTCACAGAAGAAAATTCCCAGGGGCTAGGGGTGAGGTCTAGCCACAAAAGTGAGGTCATAGATAGAGAAACACTTAGAAAAAGAGTTGGTAGTGCTGTTGTTATGATAATGAGAACAATAATAAGCCAACCACAAGGATCCTCCCAAGACCGTCAAATCCCCCATGTTGAGTAGTTTAGTCATAGGACAGTAAAATAGTGCGGCTTTGAGAGCTAAATAAACGTGGGATAGAGAAACAATTACAATGTTCACACAGGAGATAGATTAAACAAATTATGGTAATTCCTACAATAGGATAATATGCAGTCATTTAAAAAAATATGTAGTACACACATGTTGCTAGAGGGTATGTCATTGGCACTATGTCTGTGGAGGACAACTTGACCCTACAGATCAAAAATACAGATGCATATGCCTCTAATCTAGCACTCTGCTTTAAGGCATTTATCTTATAGACATATTCATAGAGGTTCAAAATGACACATACAAGACTGTTTGTTACAGCATTTTTTGTAATACCAAAAGTTTGGAAACTAACATCAAAAGTGTGGGAACCTGTTTAAAAAGTTGTGGTATAGAGGCCAGGCGCAGCAGCTCATGTCTGTAATCCTAGCACTCTGGGAGGCCAAGGCAAGAGATCGCTTGAGGGTCAGGAGTTTGAGACCAGCCTGAGGAAGAGTAAGACTCTATCTCTACTAAAAATAGAAAAAATTAGCCGGGCATGGTGACGCACATCTGTAATCCCAGCTACTTGGGAGGCTGAGGCAGGAGGATCACTTGAGCCCAGGAGTTTGAGGTTGCTGTGAGGTAGGCTGATGTCACTGCACTCTAGCTCAGGCAACAAAGTGAGACTCAGTCTCAAAAAAAAAAAAAAAAAAATTATGGTATAGCCATACAATGGCTAATGCAGTTTTAAAGAGGAAAAAAAAGCGCTATGTGTCCTGATATATAAAACAACAACAAAAGAATCAAAGTAAGAGCCATATGTAAGGTTAATAAAATGGAGAACCTGGGAAGAATATTTGGTGGATGGAAGATGAGCAGAGTCCAGTCAAGCTTGCTGTCAGCCTGAGTCTGCTATACTTGCACCGGGCAGCCTTAGCTGAGCAAGAAGCATATACATGTACTCTAGTGCAATAGATTTCAAATTGTAGGGGCATAAGAATCATCTGGGTTACTTGCTGAAGATGAATGAAGATTTAAGGGATCTGTCTTTAGAGATTGTGACTCAGAAGGTCTGGGATTGGGACCTGAAACTGGTGGGTTTTTTAACAAGCACACCAGGTGATTCTGATGCAGCAGGTCCTCAGACCAATCTTTGAGAAACAGTGCAACAGTGACCGCAGACCTGGCATCCGAGGTGAACTAGAACCTCCTCACTGAGTCGAGTCTGCTCTGGGAACTATGAGAGGGAAATCCAGCCACACCATTTGGCCGCAACATCATGCTCAAAAGAGTCCTGAAGCGTGGCTACTGCCAAATTTGTTCATGGAAGCAAGAGGCCTTTCCACAGATGTTTATATTTTGGCCTTGTTGAGCGTGGGGATATCTATATTATCCTCTAATCATAGTGAAAACACACAGAAGTGATTGTTGATCACCCAGATATTTACAGATGGAAAACTGGATTTATGGGATGTTTCGCCTACTTCTGTTTATATGGTGACGCCTTTCTTCTCAGAAATCAACATGCAATAAATATTCCCTTAAATGATCATTCATACAATTCTATGTAGTATATACTCTGTAGTTCATATGCACGATATGTATTATAACTTCATTGTTTTGTCAATTATTATTTCTTTCTTGTAATCTATTTCAGTATTGTCTTTTGCCATTTCTATATTTTCTTTATTTACTTTTTTGTTGTTTTCAGATATTATTTTTATTTTTATTTTTTAATTCAGATAAAACAGAAGTGAAAATACATATGCAACATCTATACATTTTTCCTACGCCAATAGTTATCATTTTTTATAAATTTTATAACATTCTTCAAATCTATCAATATTTATAGTTCGATTTATAATTTTAAAAGTTCTGATTATTCACTGAATTTCCTAAATTTATATTTTATTCAGGAAAGTATAAAGTACATACAAAGGTTTATAACCTTTGTTACATACTAAATGGGTAGGAATTTCATAAAATTTTGTTCTGAGACATGTTTCCTGATATTTAGTTTTTACTATGTACAGTAGTGTTCTAAAGGCTTGACAAATATTAACTAATTTAATCTTCAAAACAGGACTGTAAGGTAGATGCTATTTATTATCACTATGCCATGTTGACTCTCAATATTGCTTTCAAAGTTAGACTTCTGACCCTAATTGAAATCCATCTTGAATTGAAATCTCCCCATACTAATCTTTCCATATTCCCCTAAATCCAAGATCTCAAAATCTGAATGCTCCATGGGTTCCCTAGTGCTCTCAGAGAGTTTATGCAACATACCTTACTGCTCCAGGTCAGTCCTGGCAACTGCATATCGTCTTGGTAGTCCCTGCTGGAACCCGGGAACATGCTTAAACCTTTCTTGACATATTGCCATGCCTTTGCCCTAGAAACCCTCTCTTGGGTGTCTGTCAACCTAGCCACTGCCTAGCTTAGTGAGGCTTACTGTTGCTTCTACTTGTCATTCAGTGTTGCCTGTTGTTCGCATTCTCTCTGAACACTGCATATTTCACCTTTACTTTGTCTATAATTGGGACACTGTATTGGAACCCCCAGAGACTGTCTACTTGATCTATGCTAGAATTCACTAGGCCTTTTACATGCTGACAATAATCCACAACTGGGCCAGTTTTCTTCTAACCCAGTTCCGATTTACTATCACCATTTGCTAGGTTTGGTTAAGTATCCAAACCCAACAAATCTACTTAAGCTATGCCAATTTTGTGTCAAAGATTGACATTCCTCTGATTTGGAAATGATAAGGGCATGGATAAACAGGGTTTCAGTGAAGTGATGGAAGTCACAAAGTTCTCATGCTATACAAAGAAGATAAAACGTGATAGAAGCCCTGTGGGAAGAGGAAGGCTGAAAGACTTCTCCCCACCCCTCCTAATTCAATTGTTTCCTATACTGCTTCATGTTCAGTCTAGTCTTTGGGTTTATTTGAAGAAATATCTATTTAGAAGCTGTAAGAATTGCCCAGGCATGGTGGCCCATGCCTATAATCTAGAACTCTGGGAGGCTCAGGTGGGAAGATAGCTTGTGGTCAGGAATTCTAGACCTGCCTGAAGCAAGAATGAGACACTTCCCCCACCCCACCCTTGTCTCTACTTAAAATAGAAAAACTTAGCCTGGCAACTAAAAATAAACACAAAAAATTAGCCAGACATGGTGGTGCATGCCTGTAGTCCCAGCTACTCGGGAGGCTGAGGCAGAAGGATCACTGGAGCCCAGGAGTTTGAGGTTGCTGTGAGCTAGGTTGACGCCACTGCACTTACTCTAGCCCAGGCAACAGATTGAGACTCTGTCTCAAAAAAAAAACAAAACACACACACACACACAAAGAAGCTGTAAGAATTGTGTTCACCAGGCAATGGTACTATACTTCCAATTGGGCAACTTAACACATCTGTACAATCTAAACTTAATTTTCTTGAATTTACTTTCCTCCTAAATGTGGTATTCTCACTGTTAGAAAGAGCACATGCTCAGCTTTACAGAATCCTGCCTCCTGCCTTCACAGAATCCCTGCATTGTCACTGGAGTTAGTTCATCAAATGTCTATATTGAGTGCTCCTGAATTCCATAGTGTTTATATCCTGCTGGTTTTATCTCAAAAATACTGAATCAGCATCTTTGAACAAAAGGTTGTTTGTTTTTTGTTTCAGACAAGACCCCCCTAGAAGTCCCCAAAATTTAAGATGTTTGATGAGGGGTCTTATTGATCCACATATATACTTAATGTGAAGTCTTTTAAATCTACTTTAAATATATATATATATATATATATATATATATATATATATTTTGAGACTGAGTCTCGCTTTGTTGCACAGGCTAGAGTGAGTGCCAAGGCATCAGCCTAGCTCACAGCAACCTCAAACTCCTGGGCTCAAGCAATCCTGCTGCCTCAGCCTCCCGAGTAGATGGGACTACAGGCATGCACCACCATGCCCGGCTAATTTTTTCTATATATATTAGTTGGCCAATTAATTTCTTTCTATTTTAGTAGAGACAGGGTCTCGCTCTTGCTCAGGCTGGTTTTGAACTCCTGACCTCAAGCAATCTGCCCGCCTCGGCCTCCCAGAGTGCTAGGATTACAGGCGTGAGCCACCGCATCCGGCCAACTTATAATATGTTTTTAATTCAATGTTTACTGAGTGCTGAGTATGTAGACAAAATTATGTGTGAGGGTACAACAGAAAAAACAAAGATCTCTGCTCTCCTGGAGTATATAACCTAATTGTAATAAATAATAAACATAATGGGTAAATTATATGGTGTCAAGGTCTACAGAATAAAGAAAATGAAGAGCTGGGCAGAAGAGATTGGAGTGTGGGAGTGGAGATACAGGTTGCCATGTTAAAGGGCATCCAGAGTGAGCCTCTTTGAAAAGATGGCATTTGAGAGAAGACTTACATGAAATGAGGGAGAGAAGCATTTGGATATCTGGGGAAAGAGCTTTTCAAGAAGAAAGAGAAGCCACAGTAAAGGCCCAGAAATGGGTACACAGTCTACTGTGTGTGAGAAATAGCAAAGAGGAGGGTGAAAGTTAGGGGGAGAATAATAGGAAATAAAGTCAGATTTGGTGATACAGAGTAAATCTATAGCAGCCCTAACAGCTTTGGTTCAAAAATGAGTGACAGGCTTTTACTCCTTTAAGTGAAGATTTATTCTTCTGCATATTTCCAATAAAATTTCACTTTTTATATAATATTGATAAAAACCTGAAACATTCTTATCCATTTGATTGAAGTATAACTTACATACCCTAGGTTACATCCATTTAAACTGTACAATTCAACGAATTTTGGTAAATGTGTGAACTCAACACCACACTTGAGTTCACAATATCTCTTCATCAAACCCTTTGCAGTCTGTCCCTGCCTCCATCACCAGTCCCAGGGAACTGCCAATCTGCATTTTGTCACTAGAGATTGGTTTGCAGTTTCTAGTATTTCAATATAAATGGAATCATACAGTACGTACTCTTTATGCCTGCCTTCTTTCAGCACAATGCGTTTGAAATTTACCCATGCTAATGTATACATAAGCTTTTATTACTGAGCACTCCCTCATATAAATACACCATGTTTGGTTTATCCTTTCACCTATTGGTAGAAATTTCAGTTGTTTCCCAAAAATGTTGGGGGAAGCAATTAATGTTGCTTGTATCAATTGTATTCTAATTGTAATTAGAATGATCACACAATCCAGGAATTTCGAGTACTTAAAGCCTATGGACACAAGAAATTCTAAATGCTCATTAAAAATTTATATAGATTTTTTTGCTCCAGAGAATCATGATAAAGTACTAAGTAAAAGATATCCAAGCATGAAAATATATTACATTAGTAGGATAACATTCTATGGAGGGAGTGGAATAAAAAGGAATAATGGGAAAGTTCCCAAAGATAAGTAACTCTGTGGTGTTTAGAGGCCATTACGTACATTTAAAGAAGTGATGCCTCTGGGAGGCCAAGACGGGAGGATTGCTTGAGGCCAGGAGTTAAAGAAGTAATGTGACTTTCATCTTTTTAAGTCAATATTTACAATATACTAGAAATTTAATCCTTTATAAGCTCATTACACATAAAATTTTATATATCAAGTTTACTTATTTATTTATTTTTATATATCAAGTTTAAAATGTGAATTTGAAAATAGAACAAAGTTAAAATGTTTGAAGACCCCCTTTCTCAGGCTCTACCCTTAGAAGTTGGTCTTTAAGTAGTCTGAGGTGGGCAGGAAGTGTTTTTGAAAGTTCCCCTGGTGATCTAATGTGCAAGTAAGATTGAGAACTGATCTAAAGACAGTAGTCCCTCAATAGGCTGTTGTTAAGGAGTAGAAAAAAATGAAAGCTGCATTGGTTATCATTTACTTGGGAGTGTTAGTCATATGGCAAATAACTATTTGCAAGGTTTATAAAAATACCTAATCAACATGGCCTTGTAGAATTTAAGAACAAAAACATTAGAGGAGCTATGGTGTCTTCCAACACTGAAATGTTATTATTTGCAAGGTACTGTGTCAATTGTAAGCAAATGGAATTACTTCCACCATAGTTACAGGACTGGAACACTAACCCACTTGGAGGTATGGTGACAAAGAAAAACCCCAGATAAAAGTGATTCAATTATTCATTAACTGCCAATTGCCCCGGGCTCATCTGTTGACCTTTTTTCACAGCAATATTTCTTTTTACTTTTATCTAAAATCTCAAGTTTGCAATTTAATTTTTTTTTCCACTTCCCTATTTCTTCTCTATTCACTTGTGCCTATTTTTTTTTTCCTCACCCTTGTTTCTTGTTATGATATACAGTATACTGATGAAAGATGGGACTGGGATTTGGGCACAATGCTAAATTCCACAATTAATTAGCCATGTGACTTAGTAAATAATATGTAAAATGAGTTATTGTTGCTTGTGTAGCAGGCTGAATGGTAGACCCCAGAAGGAAATGTTCACACTGTAATCCCTGGGGTCTGTGAAGACAACCTTATATGACAAAAGATGTGATTAAGGATCTTGAGAGGAATGGTTTACTCTGAATTACCTGGGAGGGCCTTAAATGCAATCACACGTATCCTTGTGAACGAAAGGCGAAAGGAGCTTTGGGACAGATACACCAGTGATACGAGGCTAGAACAGAGGGAGATGCAGCCTCCACAAACCAAGGAATGCTGACAGCCACTAGAAGCTGGAAGAAACAAAGAACAGATCCTCTCTTAGAGACCCTGCAGAGATTGTGGTCCTACTGACACCTTGATTTTGGACTTCTGGCCTCCAGAACTGACAGAGAATAAATTTCTATTATTTTAAGTCACCAAGTTTGTGCTAATTTGTCACAGCAGCCACAGGAAACAAATACACCCTAATTACCTAGGCAAAGAATAAGCTAAGGAATGTACCAGTGCTTTGTAAACTACAGTGTTAACAAATACAACCCCTCCTTACTGGTCACATTCCAAAAGGATTTATAATAACATGCTAATCACTGTCATCATGGATCAGTCTTCATGGAAAAGACTTAAGGAGAGTTTCTGGGGCTTTCCTGTCTCATTATATGCTCTTCCCCTTAATCCTCTTCCCAAAAAGGTGAATATTTCTTTTGGTAGTGGTATGGATACTGCTTATGGTAGCAACCCCAGAGAAAATGAGTCAGAACTACCTTAGCCTGTCTCCTGAATCTTGCAATTACTCTTCTCTTTATGCCAAGACCTTATGTTAGTCCAGAATGTAGGGCAGGTTTTCTCAACAGCAGCGAGACTGACATTTGGGACTAGATAATTCTTTACTGTGGGTACTATTCTGCACATTGTATGTTTAGCAGTATCCTTGTCCTCTGCCCGTTAGATGTCAGTAGTATCCGCCCCAGTTGTGGTAATCATGTTTGTCAGAATAATTCCAAATGTTCGGAAGGGCAAACTTGTCTGGACTTCCCTCGACTCCCACCTGGTCAAGAACTACCAATTTAGAGGATAACCAGATAGGATTGGCCAAAGATCAATCGAGTGTGGCTCTACTTCTGGAAGATAACCCCAATCTATTTGGACATTAAGGTTAATCACGTGTATAGTGGTAAAGTCTAGGCAAAATTAAAAAAAAAAAGATTTAACATGGACCTAAACAGAAGATATATCTCCTAGTAGCCTGCTGATTCATCATTAAATTGGTCTTTTTGATAGTTTCATTAGCATTTCTTAAATTACAATCAACATTCCATTTGTGGCAGAATCACTTGGGTTTCTTATTGGCCTGCTAAAAGTGAGGCCCAGGGACTTCCATTTCACATTTTACAGATGATTCTTATTTTAACTTTGTTTGATAAAGTCTCATTTTGATTAACTTCAAACTCCAGATGGATGATGTTTATTCTACTCTCCTGGTTCTGGCATCTGATCCCAGTTCCAACAAAGTCCTCTTTCACACTTGCTGCCATTGAACACCTGATTTTGGATACTGCAGTCTCACTTCTGCCTATATTGACATCTCAGGTCCTATAATCTCACTTATAGTGCTGATGCATCACTCTTCTGTCCCCAGTAGTATTGATCTCCTTAGATGCATCCTCCAATTTCTTTGTTTGCACATTCAGAATTCATCTGTTTCTATGAAATGAATCCTTTGTCCAATGTAGTAACTCTATCAACCTTCCCAGTTTCAATATATTTTTGTGTACATGCCTGCATTCTAAATCCTGGTCTTACTTATCCTGCCTCTTGAGCCCTGCATATAATAGCCTACAGTGATCCAAAATCCACAGGTCTAGGCGGAGAAAGGGTGAAGCTGAAGGAATTCAGCTCCTTATCTAATATTCCCCCATTTTGGTTGCCCAAAGAAACTTGAGAATAATTTTTTATATCTTTCTCTACCTAATCTCTCACACCCTATCAATTATTAACTCCTGTAGATTCAACCTCTTAAACATATCATAAATCAACCTAATTCTCTCCATCCCCACATAAGGCCTTTGCATGTGCTGTTTCTTCTGCCTTTCTACAAATACAGAATACTATCAGCTGCATAGTTGGATTAGCCCATTATCATACTACAAAATTATGTAAAGAACAAATTTATGTTTATCTGCCAGATGCAAATTAATTTGAGGATGCCAATGATGACACAAAATAATAGTAATTAGTATAAAAAAGTACCAACTTTACTACACATTGAACATAATTCCTATCAAAATCCCAGGTGGCTTCTTTGCAAAAATCAACAAGCTGATCCTAAAATTCATATGGAAACGAAAGAGATCCTGAATAGCCAAAATGATCTTCAAAGAAAATAAAGTTGGAGAATTCATACTTCCTGATTATAAAACTTAACTACAGGCGGGGCGTGGTGGCTCACACCTGTAATCCTAGCACTCTGGGAGGCCGAGGCGGGAAGATGGCTCCAGGTCAGGAGTTTGAGACCAGCCTGAGCAAGAGCGAGACCCCGTGTCTACTAACAATAGAAAGAAATTATCTGGACAACTAAAAATATATATAGAACAAATTAGCTGGGCATGGTGGTGTATGCCTGTAGTCCCAGCTACTCTGGAGGCTGAGGAAGGATTGCTTAAGCCCAGGAGTTTGAGGTTGCTGTGAAGTAGGCTGATGTCCTGGCACTGTAGCCCAGCCAACAGAGTGAGACTCTGTCTCAAAAAAAAAAAAAAAAAACTTAACTACAAACTATAATAATGAAAACAGTGTCATATTGGCATAAAGATGATATTTAGTTCAACGTAATAGAATTGAGACTTCAGAAACAAACCTATAGATCTGTGGTCAATTGATTTTTCACAAGGGTGTCAAGACAATTCAACAGAGAAAGAACAGTCTTTAACAAATGGTGGTAGGACAACAGATCCACAGGCGAAGGAATGAAGATGGACCCCTATCTCACACCATACACAAAAATTAATTCAAAATAGATCATAGACCTTAATGTAAGAGCTAAAACTTATAACACAGAAGGAAACACATGGGGTAAATATTCATATTCAAACTTAGTTTGGCAATAGTTTCTTAAATATGACACCAAAAAACACAAGCAAAAAAAAGAAAAACTAGATACACTAGACAACATAAAACTTAAAACTTCTGTTCTGAAAATGATACCATCAATAAAGTGAAAATACCACCAGAATGGGAGAAAATATGTGTAATTCATGTATCTTACAAGGGACTTGTCATTCTAGAATATATAAAGAATGCTTGAAACTCTATAATAAAAAGATAAATAGCCCAATTTCAAAATGGGCAAAGGATCAGAGTAGAGATTTCTCCAAAGACATACGAATGGCCAATAAGTACATGACAAAATGATCAACATCACTAGTCAGGATGTAAATATAAATCAAAATCACGATACCACTTCCCACCCACTAGGATGGCTATAATAAAAGACATACACTAACAAGTGTTCAATATTGCCCTATACATAGCCCACTCAGTACCAGCCACTCTGACCAGGTTAGGAAGCTCTAAGACACAGTACTACTCTCACCAACCTTTTAAGAAAAAAGACTGTTCCACCCTCCAGATTCTGGCCCAGAATCTGTTTAAAAGCTCTAGGGTTGATCCTATTGAGCAAGAGTTAAGAATAAGAGCACCTAGGCTCAAAAAAAGCCCACCCTGCAGTAGCATATATTTCTCTCAGTTTAAGCAAAATACTAACTGGGGAAAACCAAACAAATTCTATGTCCATTTGCACCTACCCCTCTTCTGCCTCATGTACTCCCTAATTTCAGGTTTAGAAACTATCTTTAGGGTTTTCTTTTGTTTGAGATGGGTCTTGGTATGTTACCCACACTGGTCTCAAACTCCTATGGTCAAGCAATCCTACCTCAGCCTCCCAAGCAGCTGGAGCTATCAGTGCCAGCCACCATGCCCCCAACCACCTTAAGGCTAATCTTCATTACTAGGCCCCATGGCTCAAAATGAGTGAGATCTCCGTTTTTGCTTCATTCACCTTGTGTTTTGTTCACACTGGCAGCAACGAACATGTCAATCCTGACCTACCCACCTTTTATCTTCCCAGAATATCTAGAAATTGCTGCTCTAGTGTTAACAGTATTTTTTTTTACCCTTGGAGTTTATAGAGAGCAAGGGCTATTTCTAATTAATCTGCTCATGTGCATTTTATGATTGCTACTAAGCAACAAATAGAATCAACAATTCCCATGTTCCCTAGAAAAGAGGAACCCTTTCTTTCTGAATCCAAGATAACATTGTCAATATTAGTATTGGTTAAGGGTTGTGACATGTCTTACCATCCATTCAAATTATCATTCAGGCTCTTATTACAAACGGCAAGAAGGAGCTCTGCAAAAGTAAACATTGAGTTTGAGAGAATGGCCCTGGGAAAATATTCTAGGTTATTTCTGTCCAATTAATATTTGGTGTTAAGCTTCCATAATCTCAGATGTTATTGTCAAAATTAAGAGAAAATGTCTATAAACTATCCATGATTCTCCATTATGCCCCTCTAAATATTGTCTTATGGTCAGGGTATAAATTCCAGCTTAGAAAAACTATTTGCATTTGTAAGTTGACAGTGCCAGTAAAACTGCTCTTCTCCTTAGTTACACAATTACTGATGACCTATTCTGACTAGTGACTGGGGAAAAAAATCTAGAAATGAGTAGAAAAGGATGGTCAGTAATACTTCAACAATTTCTCAATGACTAATAAATGAATTTAGACCCTTCCCCTCATCACTTAATCCTATCCAACATTCAATGAATGAAATTTCCAGTATGGGTATGACCATATCTGCCGTTTTAAAAAATAGTAGTTGGCAACCTATACAATAAAAAGTCACTGTGTCAAAACTATGCATGCCCTTTTCTCTTCCCCAATCATATGCATAATTTGGGAGTGGAGTGACAAAATGGGATAAATTTTAGATTAAGACAGGAAAAAAATTGAGATATTTTCTTACACATCACATATGTAAATCAGAAACCATTATATAAGGATGATTTATTTACATGTTAGGGTGATTCAAAACATAACACGGTCTGTGCCTAAAACATTTTCAGATTTGTCTCTGATAGCTTGGTGCTATGAAGAATGGAGTAAGAGTGGTTATGAGGGGAGGAAAGAGGGAGAGAATATTCTTATAGTAAATGTTGGTAAAATAAAGAGAAATAATCACTTAACAATATAAAAACTTCCTATTGTTTTAACACAACCTGGTGGTGATAAATTTTAGGTACAGTAAATGTCAGAAAAATCAATAAAATGTTCTCATTACTTTAAGAACCTGTAGTATGGTAATATCATTTTTCCAATTCAGAAATCTAAATACACTAGTTCAGAGCAAATAGAAAAAATAACATGGCTTGTCACTGCCACAAAAGGAGTTAGCCAAAAGCAATAGGAAAATTACATGATTAAGTAGGCTGAATTTGTACACATTATTCTTTAAGTAAACATCAGGAAGTAAAATAAACACACAACCCTCTCTCCCCTCATCAAATTCTTTTTTTAAAATCTAATACTGGAACCCCAATGAACAAAAGTACAAAAATCTCTTTATGACTACACATGACAGCATAAATCATGCTTTATTTCATTTCTTCAGCATCTTTCCCTATAACACTCATCTAGCTCCTACAGCAACTACTTTGTTGGATCAAATTAAGAAGAGACCAGAAAAAAAAAGGGCTTTATATGAGTGGTCACTGGTTATTGTTAAGTTCTTATTCTTTACAACAGAAAATGTATGTATATTGCTAGAGCAGAATGGCATTTGAATGGCAATGCAGTCTTCCACATGTACCAAAGTTTATTAAGAAAGCCCTGGAAACCAGATCATTCTATTGTTTAAAATGTTAACAGTGACTTTTTTTTTTGAGATGGATTCTCATTATATAGCCCAGACTGGTCTGGAACTCCTTGGCTGAAGCAGTCCTTCCGCTTTAGCCTCCTGAGTAGCTGGGAATGCCCAGCAACAATGACATTCTTTTAGAAACCAAAACAAACAAACAAACAAACAAACAAAACCAAATACAATTTGACATTACCATAAAATGGTTTTGCTCTAGCTCTTCACTGTTTTATACCTTTCCCTCCCATATTAAATTGTAAGTACTATTAAACACTGACCTTCTCAATATATTTAGGAAGGTATGATTTATTAAGTATAAAATAGGACAGATAGTTAAATGCTAAAAGAGCCCAAGAAAATTTCCCTGCAGGGTAACTACAAAAATGCTTTTTATGCTCCATCTGTCCTGTAGGTGTTTACATAACCCATTTCTCTCGTTCATTCCATACTACTTATTACACAGACTCCTATGTGCTCCCTGAACTCATATGAAGTAGAGAACATAGTCAATGATTTGAGTTATGATTTTCTCCATTCTCCTAAGGATGGTCCATAATTAGTAGCATTCTGGATGCCATGGGGAATTAGGGCTGAATTCTCTTCTGAAAACCTAATTGAGAAAGACTGTGATAGACACTAGCATACCTCCTCTTCATTCCCCCTATGGCCAAACTACTATGACCTCAAACCCATGGTATCTAGTTTACTAATGGATGACAGACTTTGTATTCACGTCCACAAGTAAAAGTTATTTGAAAATGCCAAACTTTACATATTTAAACCTCATGTTTCCTCTTAAGCTATGTTTTTCTCTTCAGTTACTACCTTTGTCAACCTCCGTATATAACAAGTCATCTTTTTGTGACTTTTTACTTATTTTCCATCCACAAACAACAAAAATCTTCCAAGTCTTTCTGGAGATCCAGAATCTACAATTTCTAAATATTTTGCATAACATAAAGTGCATATAAATTCTGAGTTATCCTATACCTGTGAAATGAAAATGAATTATTCTATTCAAACAGGTGATATGGATTTTGACAATCTTTGCTTGACTCTCCTAAGACAGTAAACAAATGCTAAAGAAAGATGGCTTCCAACTACAGTGAGGTTTCTGTGGTATGTGGTAGGTGGAAAAGGCACATTTTACTGAGCCATAGCAAATAATTTTAAGAGAATCTTATTCCATACTATATAAATCTTTTTCATTACCCTGCAACATAATTTGAAACTGAAGATTTTTCTCCTTGCTAACACTGAGAAGCAACAATTTGTTTAGCTTATACAGTCATGACCTTTTTCCTCTTAAAGTAAGGAAATGATTCTAAAACAAGAACATCTGAAACAATTGGAAAAAACTATCCCAACACATCAACACACTGGAACAGCAGTCACACTACACTCTACTACAGACAATGGGTTGGCAAACTTTTTCGGTAAAGAGCCAGATAGTAAATATTTTAGGCTTTGCAGGCTACATACAGTCTCTGTAGCAACTACTCTGTCATTGTAGCACAAAAGCAGCCACAGACAATAAGAATGAGCATGGCTGTGTTCCCATAAAACTTTATTTATGGACACTAAATGTTCACATTCATTTTCATGTAAAAGTCTTTTTTTAAAAAACCATTTAAAATTATAAACACAATTCTTAGCACAGAGGGCACAAAAAGCAGGCAGTAGGCTGGATTTGGCCCACAAGCTATAGTTGGCTGTCTCTTATATAGGCTTTTACATGTTATGGAAAATGTTTCAAATTCCAGGGACTTTGGAGACTTTTTTTAGATTTCTCATTTTTAAATTTGTACAACACTAGCTCTCTTTCTGGATAAATACATGAGAGAGAGAAAACAATTTTTAAAAAGTACAATTCCTTATTTTAAAAAGAAAAAAAGAAAGAAGCCGTAAGATGAATGTCACCTTTAAAACATATAATTCAGAAACAGGTAAAATTAAAGATTAAAATTTTTATTCTATGCAATATAAAATGATATGCATAGATTTGGTACATAATTTTTTAGATTTTACTTTAGCAAAAAAACAAGAAAAAGATTTGTAAATCTCAGTCCCTTTTATAAAAAGTTGCAACTGAAACTAGCAATCACTTCTATGTACAATCATCAACTCTGAGCATAATATGAATTATACCTGGGAATTGTAATTTACCTTGATGAGTTCTGGCTACTTTTTAAAAAATGCACAATTATATCATAGAACACTGTGGCTTCTACAATATGTGACAATTTTAAAAAGGAAATTCCTGCCTCCATAATAAAAGGAAACAAGAATACTCTTTTCCATAGTTGTCATCTAGTATACAAAAACTTCAGTCTGATTTACCTTTATCAAAAGTAAAACAATTCACTGCTACATTTACATGGATTATTTTGATCCTCAGTAGTTCCTAAACACAGAATAAATTTTGCATAAACTTTTATCTGTTTGGTTTTCCAAAGCAAGATACTAAGACAAAATGTGTTAAACCAGCAGAAGTCCATTGGCTAAAGAAAAAGAATTGAATATAAAATGTTTACCAACTTTATCCTTTCTAATTTTACAACAGCTTCAAGTATTGAGACCTAATTGGTTTCTTATGCCTATCCATCACGAACACAACTCAATCTTCTACTTTAAAACTTCTCAGTGCCATCTTTTGCCTGTTCCTTTACATAGCGACGTATAAGATCATCTCGTCCAACTTCCATCATTTGTTCTTCCCAAGATTTCATTTCATTATAATAACGAATTTTATCATCTTTAGCAAGTTGAATATATACCTGAGAAAAAGTGAAATTCTTTATTTAGAAAACAGTAATTTCTGGAATGCCTCCATATATACTTTAGAAATTACAGCACTATTCTACATATATAAAGTATAACTTTAGAAAGAATGTTTTGTGAGATAAAAGCAACATGAGAAAAAGGTTAAGAGATAAAGATTTGTTATTTCTTATAAAGCTGTTACAAGTTCAGAACTTGGGTTATGGGAAGGAGGCAGAAGCAGAATAGGATTGCCACTCAATACAGTGGGCACTCTAGACTTATGAGTGACGTTTTACATATCAATTTTATATGCAGTCAAAAACTACCAAAAGAATAAAAGTCAAATTGACTCTAAGAATATTAAAATAATTTTAAAACAACTGTATTATTAGTAATAGAAGGTTGCTTTCCCATGAATCAAGCTTTGCCCTAATATATTCTCTAATAGATATCCTAACTGGACACTTGAGACTAAAAACCATAATACTTACTTGCTTTTCAGAACTAGACAAATTTTTCCAGTTTTCATTTATACTCTTTAGCTTTGCCTGTAAAACAATGTATGTTTAAGTAGCAGACATGGGAACTTCAGTAATTAAAGAAATTTCATTCCAACAACAAAAAACTCAAATATCAAGAATAACAGGCAAAGCCTCATCAAAGTCCTAACATCTTTTCTTTCTAAACAAAAACTATTAAACTGTTAAAATTTACAAAAATGAACTGAATGAAGGTGCTTATCTTTTTTGATTCAGAAATATTAAGGTATAATCTACATTCTGCCATAAACTAACTTCAAAGAATAAGTGTTTTTATTTCTTCCCTGTCATTTCACGTTTTACTCTAAAATTGTGCTTTAGTGTTTAGGTGTAGTCATAGGAACAACATAAGTCTCTAATTCTAATTAGCTGAACTTAGTTATGTGACCTGGAAAAAGTCAGTTTATCTACCTTAGGATTGGTTCTTCATCTATAAGATTAAAAGGACAGAAAGAATCTTACTTTTGCTCTTTCCTAAAACCCTATTAAAAGAATAAACAATTATAAGCTTAACAGAGAATAAAGAAAAAAATTAATAAATAAAAATAAAAGACGAAACCAGCATGAGCAAGAGTGAGACCCCACCTCTACTAAAAATAGAAATTAATTGGACAACTAAAAATAAAAGAATAAACACAAATTTTTAAGGAATAAACCCAAACAAAGACAAAAGGAGAGGGTACTGCCAACACAAAATTTTTAAGCTAAAAAGCAGATGGAGAAGTGGTTACTGACTCAAGTGACCCAAGACAGCTAATTCCTAAGCTGGCAGTGAGGAAAACCTAAAATCAACTTGATTGGCAGGCTGAATTCTCAAACAGCACAGGAACTGGCAGCACCAGAGAGGTGTAAAACAGTGGTAAAGCTAAGGTTAAACACAGAATTGACTGAAGACTGTTTAAAAAGAGGTTAAATCCTTACCATAGCAGATTTTAGGACATTTATTTCCTCCAGAGAGTAAAATAGAGTTACTCTGTGAAAACCAGGCATAGTTTAGGGCAATGGTACCATGCTAAAAGCAGAGTGATGAAATACAGTATCCCAGAAACAAAAAACAAAGGCTAAAGGAAAACAGTAAAGATAAGAAAATTAGAGAACTAGCTCAGAAGATCCATATACAAATAATAGGAGTTCTAAAGAGTCAGAACAAAAAAAAGAGGGAGGAGGAGAAAAAAGAAGCCAGATCACACTCAAAGGACCAACAATCAAAATGTTTTTTATATTTCTCAAAAGCCATAAAACAAGCTAGAAGAGAAGGATCAATAATTTTTAAATTTTGAAGGAACATGATGTCCAACCTAAAATGTTATACCCAGTCTAACAAATGTGAGGATAAAGACATTACCGGCGTGCAAAACTCAAAAAATTAATCTCCCATGCACCCTTACTGGAGAAGATGCTATGCTAGAATCAGAGTAAACCAAAAAAGACAACAGAAGCAAAAAACACTGTAAGGATGATGAAGGATGATCCTAGGATATTAGCTGTAAACAGGTACAGAAAGCAACAGTCAAACTGGAACAGAGGTTTCAGATTGAAACAGAATATCTAATGCATCAAATATACTGAAAGCTGATGAATATTGAAGAGCTTGGAATTATAAGTACAAAAAACCCAAGCAAGCAAAAGAACCTAGACATAATCAACTTCAGAGAAAGTAAGTTTTGCAGAAAAGGAAAAACAATCATAACACATGGCATAACTCAGCTGTAAATAGGGTTTACATAATCATAATAATATAAACACTCAATATTGATCTAACCAAAATTATAACCATATTGGGAAATACAGGAACGGGAACATGCGAATGAATAAGTGGGATGAGAGTTAAATGTTCATCTTAAGTAGTGGGAAATAATGCTTAAAATATAAGATAGACAGTGCTTAAAATTGAAAAAAAATCAAGAAGCAATAATATAAGAATGTTATTTAGAAATCTGGAGGTAAATATCACAAGAATCAGCTAAAACTGTGGAATGTGTTTCTGGGTAAGACATATGACAAGGCAATGAAAATTATTATCTTTCAAACAAATCTTAAATAATTATTTTGATTCTTTAAACAATGACGATGTATAACCAATATTTTTAAATGAATAAAAATGATATGGTCAAGTTATATTTCAATTTCCAGAGATAGGACCCAGCCATTAAGCTTCACAGGTGATTCCAAGGTACAGTGAGATTTGAGAAGCATAGGTTTAGAAGGACTGTCACATAGAACCTTCCTATACTGATGAGAAAAACTAAATCCAAGGTTTAAGTTAGTGAATGAGCAAATTCCAGATAAAAAAATAGATAGGCTTGCATTTCAGTAATGCAGAGCCACAGAAACTGAATTTAAAATCCCAAGGGGAGTAATTAAGTGAAAATATGTAGTATGGGGAGATGACTATTTCACATATATACATTAAATATACATTATTTAAATAGGATTTGTAAAGTCAATGACAGATCTAATTAACCCCAAAGAGGCAGAGTGCCAAAAAATTTAACTCAGATTAAAAAGGCTTAAGAATCTGAACATTCACTTCTTTTACCATGTCTTATACAAGGAAAAACACAATTGCCCATTTGGAGCTTCTAAGAAGATAAAAAAGGAAAGACTGAGCCGTAGCAATTATTAATAACCTTTTCTTCTTCTTTGGCACATTCATATGATGATGTTCACATGTACAACACATTCCCATGTGCATAAACAAAATTTTATTAAAGGATTTAACATGAAGCAATAGGTTATACTCAATTCCCAGTAGAGAATATTGTAGCTCTACTCTCATTCTTCCCAGTGATTGTAAAACACTTAAGAACTGCTGGAGTAGAAACGTTTCCAGAAGAACTTTAACAGCTCTATAAATTTGAAACTGTTATATGGTTTCTTTTGAGTTTTCTAAGAAGACAGGTTCTTACAATATTGTCCAGGCTGTCCTCAAACTTCTGGGCTCAAGGGATCCTCTTGCCACAGCCTTCTGAGTAGCTGAGATTACAGGCACGCCACCATGTCTGGCAGAAAATTTAAAAAGTTTGTGCCAGGACTGGTGGCCCACACCTGAAATCCTAGCATTCAGGGGGGATTGAACTCAGGAGGTCGAAACCAGCCCGAACAAAAGCAAGACCCCATCTCTACTAAAAATAGAAAAAAATTAGCCAGGTTTGATGGCACATGCCTGTAGTCTCAGCTACTTGGGAGGCTGAGGCAGGAGGACCGTTTGAGCCCAGGAGTTTGAGGCTGCTGTGAGCTAGGCTGACGCCGGGGCACTCCAGCATGGGCAAAAGAGGGAGACTACGTCTCAAAAACAAAAAAGACTTACTTGGCAGTGTAAGTATGTATTGGCAACTACATACTCTAATTGTATGTAGTAAGAAAAAGGACTTTTCTTTAAAGAAATCAAATAAAGAGGGCCTTTTCAAGAGTTTAATGCACTACTTTTCTTCACCACCTGACATATGGTACCCTAGAATTCCCCATATTTTTTAAATTAAAGTAAACAAAATGCAGTTCAGTTTTACCTGTGATGAACTATCCTTAGCTTCTTGGAAGCTTTCAGATACAAAAATGTTATACGCTGAGCGAGGTCTTTTTGGTTTTCCGAGCATTGTTAACTCCTGAATAACAAAAATAGAAAGATCAGATCTATAGTTTTAACCGCTATGAAACTTAATGTCACCTAGAGAAACTTCATTTGCTATACATTACAGAATGTTCCTTAAAGTAAATGTTATGATTCTCATATAACGTGATTATTACGTCTTAGGGTCAGAATTTTTTGATAGCACTAAGTTTTAAAAGTTATAGATTTCTTGAGTTATTTCCCATATACAAACCATTTCTTTTACATATTATTTTTGTGGTCTCCATGAATAACTAAGTACGTATTTACAAAACATTTTTAAAAGATAAAATAATCCCAGTTTCACCCTTTCAGTACACTACCATTCTTTTGGCCAAATCACTCACTGACCCTAACTCACTACTGAGCCCTGAATGGCTCAATCTTTAAAACTCAACAAATGTGTTAAATTCAATTCTGTTTACGAGGTACTAAAAGGGAAAGAGAACCTATGGAAAACAATACAAATATCTTACTATCTAAATCAGTTTAGTTCCTGAGTGCAGAAAGTTTCTGCACCTATTAAATTACCCTATTTAGTTTCTGAATTTGGATGGTAAGTAGTACTTGTAATTTATACAATGTTGTGGCTCTTAAAGGCAATTTGGTTATGATCAATAACAAATCCAACTATTATTCATGAGTAAAAGTAGGGCACCTATGATTGACATCTAGAGATCACCTTATTCTTTCTGATTCTCTCAGTCACTTAGTGTTGAAACTACTGCAGGTTTCGGGCATTTTACAACTTAACTATATGTCCCTCTTTGTTTTTAGACCTACTGCCAGGGATTTCTCTCCTAAGTACTTCATTTGCAACTTCTGGTCCCCCCATTTCTCACCTAATCTCTGAACTAGTTGGTATTGGAGTCTTTAATAGGAAAAATATTTCCAAAAGGGGATGAGAATGGAAAGGGAACCCCTTATATCTGCTCAATCCTCATTTCTGGTCCTCCCTATTCTTAACACAGGCTGGGTGCTTTAAGGAAGAAAGGAGAGTAAAAGGGAGAGAAATGACTTTAGCAAACACTTTTCCAAGTACCATTTTCATGCAGACATTATTTCTCACACTCAGTAACTCATGCAGCTCTCCACTAATTGGATCAGCAGCGCCAGATTATCAGTTTAAAACATCAAAGTCAAGGAGGTGCCTTGGCATCTCACATTCAAGGCTGGAGTCTGCTTTTTCAGAGGAATAGTTTTAACTCTGATGATCACTTTTTAATACTATATGTACTGGGCCAGAAAGCTGACCCACCTCACACCTAATACTGGTTCTATGGAAAAATGTAGTCTAACTTTCAAACAATGGCATTTATATGGATTAATACTTTAAACTGGGAACTACAAATTTTGAACCTTGTGGGGTTTCTTAATAGTAATTTATTTGAATAAAAATAGAATTCCATCCTAAAGGAACTTATTTGCTTAAATAAACTGGCACTTTTCCTTGATGTGTTAATGAATTAATTCAGTCTATTTGGCAATATTCAGTATCAAACTCACCATTACCTATAGAACAATTCACATTAATAGGTTATTCTAGACAAGACTTGGAAGCACAGATTCTTGCTCTTCCTGGTTTGGTTATTTCTTAACTCTGTTCCTATAGATTTCATGCCAGTCCTACTAACTGTATATCTTAAATTTGGATACATCTGAAAGTAACACTAACGAATTTCAAGACAGACTCAATGGCAAGTGTCCTAGTGGCTATCCCAATTTTCCCTAACTGGAGTCTACCTGGTAACATTCTACCATTATCATATCTATATATTATCATCAATATAAGGGAAAACTACCTATATTTATAATTATACTTTTTATTATACTAATTATAAATTAATTATAATTATAAAAATAATTATAATTATACTAATTATAAATTATAATTATACAAATTTCAGTTCTTTGCCATGGTTAAAAAGTATTACAATAATACTCACTCTCTTTTTTATTAATGATTTCTTTTTTAAACGTTTTTGAATGATTTCTTTTTCCAAAGATAACACCTGACTTGGAGTTAGTTGTTCTTGAATTCTGTTTACCTCTTCTTTGTATGCCTGCCAGTCTGCCCTGTAAGCATCTTCATATATCTGTAAATAAAAAACCCAAATAAGTCAATAAACTGTTGCCAGCAAACTCAACATAACACATCTGCTAGGGAAAGACAACTGCATGACTTCAGATTAAATCACCATGTGGAAAATGTGCTATGTAATTTTGGGATGCGATGTAAATGGATTAAAAACAAGGATTTTTAGGCCGGGCGTGGTGGCTCACGCCTGTAATCCTAGCACTCTGGGAGGCTGAGGCGGGTGGAATGCTCAAGGTCAGGAGTTTGAGACCAGCCTGAGCAAGAGCAAGACCGTCTCTACTATAAATAGAAAGAAATTAATTGGCCAACTGATAGATACAGAAAAAATTAGCCGGGTATGGTGGCACATGCCTGTAGTCCCAGCTACTTGGGAGGCTGAGGCAGGAGGATTGCTTGAGCGTAGGAGTTTGTTGCTGTGAGCTAGGCTGACGCCACGGCACTCACTCTAGCCTGGCCAACAATGTGAGACTCTGTCTCAAAAAAAAAAAAAAAAAAAACAAAAACATGGATTTTTCATACATATGCTAACCAAGGTAAGAGTCCAGCAGTTAGCCTCCATTTTCAAATTGGTGCCAGCCCTTTACCTCCACTCCCATGTATCCATGTTCTCATCATTTATGTGGATCAGAAGGTGTAAGTTCCTTTGTACATAAAGGATATTTTTAAAAGTCTGGGTCATCTGGTCCTTTAAAGGATATGACAATTGTTCCTAACTGCAGAAAAACTGGTCAGAGGTGTGGAAAACTTGTATGCTTACTTTTTTCTCTGAATCAGGAAGGTCCCTCCATACTTCAGCAATTTTTTTAATTAGTTCTGTATTTTTCACATCTTTGGATTGAAATAAAATGAAAAACGATGTCACAATTTTATGTCTAAAGATTAATTTCTAAAGACTTCCAAGAAAGCACAATCCATACCACATATAACTTAACACAATGATTTAACTTTTCTTTATCCAACTAATTTAAATATGATAATTTATCCAACACTGTTAAAAGTCATTATCTAATAACTAAGGAATATATCACATAACCATCAAAAACTATCCTCAGAAATTGATTAGTAGTTTAAGCAGCTGGGTAATCAATTGCTTCAAGTTTTTTACTTCTATATTTCAATCAAAGCTTTTTCAAAGTCTTTGAGGAATCATTAAGTTCATAAAACCTGACTAAACAAAATATAGCCTTGATTCATATAATACCATCTTGTATTTCAAGTACAGAAATACCATTTAGAAACAAACTATTGCAATATCAATCCATTATTCTCCATTTCCTTCTCGCTCTCAACTAGAATGATGGGTACCACTGATTTACACCTGCTAGCCTCAACTCTTACATTTAAAAAGAAGTGCGTACTTAAGCATGTCTCTGAAACTAATTCCTTTTTTTTTTTTTTTTTTGAGACAGAGTCTTACTCTGTTGCCCCGGCTGGAGTGCCATGGCGTTAGCCTAGCTCACAGCAACCTTAAACTCCTGGGCTCAAACAATCCCCCAGCCTCAGCCTCCCGGGTATCTGGGACTACAGGCATGAGCCACCATGCATGGCTAATTTTTTCTATTTCTAGTTGTTTGACTAATTTCTTTCTATTTTTAGTAGAGACAGGGTCTGGCTCTTGCTCAGGCTGGTCTCAACTCCTGAACTCAAGCAATCTTCCTGCCTCGGCCTCCCAGAGTACTAGGATTATAGGCGTCAGCCACCTCGCCCAGCCCTAATTCCTTATCTACATTGTGAGCATTTTTATTATAGCTCATTTGATTCACAAGAGCCCTGTGATGCATTGCATGTAAAGGAGACTTAGAAATCATAAGCAAAGATTAGCTATTACCTTTATACTATAACCCAAAATAAAGGTCCTACAGCCTTTCTAGAGAGTCAACAAACATCCTACCCAGAAATCTTTTTCTCAGGAACTCAAGACAGGAAAGGATTTTCACTGAAAGGATTTTTCACTGAAAAGATTGTCACTAAAACCTATCAATTTACCAAAAGCTCTTGAAATTAGCAATAATTTGATAGAGCTTTACAGTTTATAGAACACTTTCACAGAGTTATTACATTTCATTGCAACTTTATTAACAATTCTCTGAAGCTGAAGGAGGAGCTAAACAAGAAAGAAAAAAGGCCGGGTGCGGTGCGGTGGCTCACGCCTGTAATCCTAGCACTCTGGGAGGCTGAGGCAGAAGGATTGCTCAAGGTGAGGAGTTCAAAACCAGTCTGAGCAAGATCGAGATCTTGTCTCTACTAAAAATAGAAAGAAATTGGCCAACTACAAAAAATATATGGAAAAAATTAGCCAGGCATGGAGGCACATGCCTGTAGTCCCAGCTACTCAGGAGGCTGAGGCAGAAGGACTGCTTGAGCCCAGGAGTTTGAGGTTGCTGTGAGCTAGGCTGACGCCAAGGCACTCATTCTAACCTGGGGAAAAGAATGAGACTCTGTCTCAAAAAAAAAGAAAGAAAGAAAATAATTCATCAGTGGAACTAGGCAACTAGGCCAAATTCAGCTTTTTCAATCCTCTTACCATGATGTTTTCCACTATTTTCATGCTATTTCTAAAATACCTTTCATTAGTTCTCACTTATATTTAAAGCATTTCCATTTGGTATAAAATGTTATCTTCCCTATTTTATGGACCATCAAGCAAAATAAATGATTGTTCCTGCAGTCACTGGATGTTTTGGAAGTGCAAATCAAGGTTGGCATTTAACTGCTTAGAGGCCTTTTCATTACATCAGAGAAGAGTACAAGCCCCCAAACTCCTTACCTGGGTTCCGAGCTTTATATATGGGTAGCTGTTCTTTAGAAAATCGAAGGTATGAGGTCAAAGGTTTCTTTGGGTAACTAGCCAAGGCGGATGAAAACCATTTCGGTATATACACAAAACTACATATAAACAAAAAGAAAATAAATAACTGTCAAGTATTTAACTTTCAATATTCACACGTATATGAACACAGAGCCCAAATAAGATTTCATCAAGATATGTGACACCGTCCACGAGAATATTAATGACTTATTAAAACCCTGTCCTAACCAGAGGGAAGAGCCTCCAAGCCCGATGTCTCAAAACTCTTACCTCCTACGAGGGGCAGAAGGTGGAGGAAAGCGTCTATATCCCAGCTCCTGGGCCCCACTTCCTTAATACCTAGATAATGGCGCGCTTTCGCAGAGGATGCCGAAAAAGGGTGACTGAAGGCTGGACAGTGGGGATGGGCAGGGGAAGGGGGTAGGAGATGGCAAGAAGCAAGGTACGGGGTACTTATAGAGTAAGGCCTCATCCCAAAGCCACCGTCCCTTTGGCAAGGCCGAGGTTTCAATCAAAGGGCCAGGGGAGCTTTGAGAGGGGCAGAAAGTGGAGGACGGCGTCTACATTCCAGCCCCAGGACGTCCGGGGCCCTGCCGCTCCCGAGGCAAGGGTGGGCGGTCCTACCTGAAGGGTAAGCGCAGTCGAACTCCGCAGCCGGAGCACAGCTCCGCTCCGGACCTCCCCAGAGAACTCAGCACGCCCCACATGCTCCGGAGAAGCGCCATCGCACCGCCGCTCACGGCAGTGACCGAGCCCCAATCTCGCGGAGCCTCCTGGCACAGCAGAACAGTCCCAACAATGACAACTCGAACCCTCGTGCGACTCTCCAGAATTTGTTATCATGCCCGCCACTCGCGCGGCACTATGGGAAATCAGTTATCATCCGGTTGGTGGGCAGGGGGCGGGGCAGGGCAGAGTTGGCGCAGGCGCCGTAGTGAGCCTCCGTAGGCGGGACTGCGAGGGAGGAGGAAGACCGCCCCGGCGGTGAGGGGAAACCGCCGCCCACTCGCCTGCGGAGGGCTCTGGCCTCGAGGGGGCGCTGCTGAGCCGCCTCTGCCTCCGGCCGCCCCCCGGCTGTTGGTTCCTCCTCACCCGGGCCAGGAGGCTGACGGGGCGACCGCAGCGGCCTCACGTCCGGCGAGCGCTGGCGGGCGTCGGCCGGTGACGGCCGGAAGTGCTGTACGTAACAGACAGTCTTACAGCCGAGCCCCGGGACAGCTGTCCAGCCCGCGCGCCCGGCGGAGCCCCTCTGTCCAAGCCGGGGCCAGAGTTCAGAGTTCAGAAGTAAGTGCCAAGAAAGCAGGGGGGGGACGGTCCCAAACCTAAAAATGCAGATTCCGCGGCCTTGCTGCAGAGCCTGACTCAGTACGTCCGTGTGGGGCCCATGAATCTGCGTTTTTAGCAAGTTCCTCAAAGTTTAACATGTTCTAATTCTGGTCGTCTTGGGACCACATTTAAAGTAATAATGGATTTAGACCGTTCTCCCATCTTCTGGCACGGTCTTCAAGTCTGACCTCCACGCCTGCTTAATTTGAACGGAGGAGACTTTGGCTGGTTGTCCGCAGCCGCCAGTTCTAGTCTAGCTCTGGTCCCAGTTCCAGTCCTAGCATTGACATTGACGTCTTGACCTGGGAACGTCTTCCTCTAAGATTCAGTTTCCCCCTCTGCAAATGAGGATATTGGACTAGATCAGAGTGTTCCCGACCAGAGCCCGGAGAATGTGTGAGAAGAACGCCCTGAGCTATTCGTTAATGTGTTGTACAGTTTTTGATCGGTGTTGTAGAAATGCCATTTTCTGCACAGGCAATGGCATGAAAAGGATTGGGAAGACGTAAAGATACCTAAGGGCTTTCCAGCTCTTAAATACCGTTGTTTCAAAGATAACCACCTCTTGAGACAGTCTTTCTTCTGTTGGATAGCTGTAATCGTTCGAAAATTCTTAACAGTGTAATACTGTTCTGAGAGTCTACTGCCTTTCTGTAGCTTTGAAAAGATTGGTCCTTTGGAGCTACAAAAGACTAAGCCCAACTCTTAAGTAATGATCACCACTTCCCTTATCATAAACAGGACCTTCCAGATCATCTGTTCAAACTTCTCATTCGATCATGGAAGAAACAGGTTTTTTTCCTGAGTAAATACTATGTACAAGGTTCCAAACGTAAAGAGATAAAAGACAGTATCATGTGCACCCCGCCATCGCTCCTCCTCTCAAGTGAGGCAAGAAGTAAACCATTACATCAGGGTGCTAAGATAGAGGATACATTTAAGGTGATATCTAAAATGATTTGGTTCCCCTCTGTTTTTCTAGAATGTTTTTGTTCTTTCAGATGTTTGACAGTTACACTTCTTTTGGATATTTAAAAAATCCTTTTTTGTTGTTTCCAACTGATTTCAATAAATCTTGCTGTAAAAGTGTTACCAAATCTATATTTTTTTGCATCAGATACCAATCTTCCTTCATTTACATTACAGTTATAATTTTATTCTAAATGCAGTATTTACAAAGACAGTATAACTCTACCTACTTGTTCAAACTGTCCTTGAAATAAAAAGACATGGTTTCATTTGTATTCACTTTACAAAACATGAAGACTTACTACAGCCTTTCCCAGGGTTCTGACCTTTTATTTTGTTTTAAAAATTCATCCACTCCTTTGACTTCAACTATCAGTTATATCCTCATGATTCCCATATTATATATTGGTCCAGATCTCTCCTTTCAGTTGCTTATCTGTATAAGCACTGTGTTATGGACATTTTCACCATCATGTCCCACAGGTACTTTAATTTCAACATTCCCTAAATAAAATTTACTATCTTCCCCATATCTTGAACTCTTCTTGGTAAGAGGCACCAGTTTCCCACTTCAATCATCCACACCAGTAACTTGATAAGTGATTTTGGAAGCTTCCCCATTGATGCTCCACCCCCATTAACCAACTAATAATGAATATTGCTGATTCTACCTCATTAATCCCTCTCATATGTAGTCCTATCTCTGCAGCCCCATTGCTGTTGCTTTTGTTCAGGCCAACAATATGCTGGTAAATCAGCTTTCTGTAAAAGAAAGCCCTAATCTGTAGTGTTTGCCAAGTTCTATGGTGTAAATACTCCCACCATGACTGATTTCAAGCTACCAGTTTGAAGTCACTGAACCTGAAATTAGGAAAAGATGAGCATAGTCAGCTGGCTCTCCAAGCCAGTACTAGCTGGTTCCTGTTGCCACTGGTTCAATCTTAGCCATCTTTCCCCAAACTGTTAGAGTAATTTTCCTACTTTCAGTGTTTCTTCCACAATCACCAGTTCAATCCTTCTAAAAGGCAAATCCCATTCATTAATTTATTCATCGAGTGTGAAGCCTCAGGCTAATTGCTTTCATTTAGTTTATGTATATTGCTTGTTTTTAGGAAGTTGGGTTGAGCGGGCCGATAGCAGTAAATTTTGGGGATGAAACAAAAGGTCAAGCGCGTGGGCACAAGGAACCAATCAATGTAAAGGTCAAGTGCGTGGGCACAGCCAACCTATCAATGTAAAGGTCAAGCGCGTGGACAGGTTATGCACCTAGGGTATAAAGGGCTCCGTCCCACAGTGCGCGGGGTCTTTGTCCCAATAGAGACCGCCATATCGGTGCTCTGGGACTTAGACCCTAGCTCGAGCTAGTCAATAAAACTCCTTTTGAAGATTTCAGCCTCAGTGATCTTGTCTCTTTGTTCTGTGGGCCCACGGTTTCCCGCTCTAACAGGACTATAGGCTGCACCACTACACTTGGCTGATTTTTAAAAAAAAAACTTGTAGAGAAGGAGTCTTACTATCTTGCCCAGCCTGGTCTTGAACTCCTGGCCTCAAGCAATCCTCCCTCTTTGGCCTCCCAAAGTGCTTGGATTACAGGCATGAGCCACTGTGTCCATACCCTATTGAGCTTTTAACATTTCTTAAATTAGTAATATCTGGCAGAAACGTGGTAATTGATGAAAAATTAAAACAACACACCCTTAAATTGGATTGCACTTTAATATTTTCAGAATATTTTTATATAATTTTGATTGTATGATTCACACATCAAACAAAAAGAGAAGGTATTGCCATGACTATTGACACCACAACTTAGCACACCACATCATTCCAGCCCAAAATATCTTCCTTTGATCTGTTCTGCGTGAGCTTGTATCACTTACTTGTGACTTATCATATACCACTGTGGTTTCTAATCTTTTTTCCTGTATATACATTTTTTCCCCTCAATACATGAGTTACTTCAGGACAGGGCTAGCTTTATCCCCTGTAGTACCTAACACAGAACATTGAGCATCATAGACAGAGATGGAAGGACTGATTTATGGGTGGACTGATAGGTAGGTAGGTAGGTAGATAGGTAATGTGAAAAAATTAGCATCTGCACAAATTGTTTATACACAAATTTGGCCTCCTAGAAAACAAATACCTGTTAGAAGTGTCATTTGCTAATAGAAGGGATAGTTAGGTGTGGAGGTGGGAACCAAGTAAAATTTTGGAATATACACATGAAAGTAATTATGGTTCATTGATACTTGCACATTGGTAAAGCAGAAGGTAGCACCAATAAATAGCAAGAGCAGCCAGAGACCTGGATAATTCCCTGCTAAATGGAATTAATTGGATGATTATCACTCAAATGAAGAAAGAATATTGCTAAAAGAAAAGCAGTCTTGCGGCCAGGCACGGTGGCTCACGCCTGTAATCCTAGCACTCTGGGAGGCTGAGGCGGGTGGATTGCTTGAGGTCAGGAGTTCGAAACCAGCCTAAGCAAGAGCAAGACCCTGTCTCTACTAAAAATAGAAAGAAATTAATTGGTCAACTAATATATATAGAAAAAATTAGCCGGGCATGGTGGCACATGCCTATAGTCCCAGCTACTCGGGAGGCTGAGGCAGCAGGATTGCTTGAGCCCAGGAGTTTGAGGCTGCTGTGAGCTAGGCTGACACCACAGCACTCACTCTAGCCTGGGCAACAAAGCGAGACTCTATCTCAAAAAAAAAAAAAAGAAAAGCAGTCTTGCTTTTGTCATTATAATAGATAAATAATTTAGCTAAAATAGGAGCAATTACTTAATAGATTCAGCACAATAAGTAGATATGATTCTGAATGTGTAAGTGAATATATTTCTGGAAATAAGATCATATTGTAAGCACTACATTTAAAGATTATTTGCTCATCGGCAATTATGTAGTACTGTGATAGGCACTGGAAGGAGCTCGAAAAGAATAAGACATTGTTCCCCGTCCCAGTGAGGTTTGTACTTTGTTCCCCCGATTGGGGGAACAAAGTACAAACACACAAAAATTGTAAAAGTATAACAATTCATTGCAGTAATACAAAAAAAATTTTTACAATTTGAATATCTTCTAGCTTATTTTTTTGTAATCAAGATTTTAACAAATTATAAGTATAGAAAACTGCATGTATAATGTTTTTCTTTCAAACCATTTTCATTCACTTAGGGTTTATTTTCACATCACTGGAGCTTGGCTTTAAAACCAGTATACAAAAGGAAGGAAGAGATAAAGAGAGAGAAATTAGAAGAAAGATCTATTGCTTGATAATTGTTCCCAGCTATCTAAATTAGTTTATGAATTATTTCTCAATTAGAACAAAGTCTGCCTGCAGTCTTAATTATTAAGGGCATATCAGAATTATTTTTAGCCATTGCTGTAACATTATAAAAAATAAATATAGCTTTTCTATTTTAAAGCTGATTCTGAGTCAGCAGGAGGTAGGACAAGGAAAAGGACAGCTATAATTTTATGCAAATTTTTAAAACCCCAATTCATATTACTGGATATTACTGAAAACTGACTTCATATTACTGAAAGTTGACTTGAAGATTGGAAGAACTCCAGAATGATTATATTGATGGAGCAATACTATTAATAACATAACCTACTGTGTCTGCCCTCACATTATTGCAAACCATCTGATCAATACAAACGGTAATAATTATAATTTATTGCTCGACTACATGCCAACTATTTTACACACATTTTCTCTAATCTTTTCACAAACCCTACAAGGTGGTATTATTTCTATTGTGCGGCTATGAAAACTGGTACAGATATATATATGTATGAAGGACATCTTGTTACCATATTAATAAAAATTTCCACCTCTGAATCCACAGTTTGCAGCTTTGAGTTATATTTGATTCTATGTAGGTACAATATACACAAATCAGTCATGAAGTTGTAGTTTTAACACTTGCTTACAATCCATTATTTATTTTCTCTTCCTATAAAGACCCTTTCTTAACTTTTTTAACTGAGATTATGAAAATAACATCTTAAGTTCCTTTATTTGCTGACTCATGCAATCATTCAAAAACACTTAGTAGGTTTGAATTTAAAAAACTACAGATACACATATGCATGGATGTGCATGCATAAAAACGTAGAAGAATATACACAAATATATATATATTTTTTTCTGAAATATGATAATAATATTCATCTTTTTGTAATAATTGTTTTAAAACTCAGTTCCTAGAAGAGGCCAGTACTATGCTAGAGACTGTGATGCATTCTAAAAATACAACAATACATACATAAGGCATGATCATCAGTTTAAAGCTGTCTGGGAGAGTAGTGGATGGTTTCATTTGAACTGTTTTTTCAAGTAGGAAAAGGTGGAGGTGCTTTCCAAAAAAATTAAACAGTATGTGCAAATCATAGATATGTGAGCGGGCATGGTGTACATATGAAAACAAAATATATGTGAAAAGGAGTGGTATGAAACAAACCTACAGTTTGGGAGGGGTTGGCTTGTGAAGGACTATATATGATATCTTAAGGAGTTTAGCAAAAGATAGCCAAACAACTTTTTAGGCAGGTTAGAGGTACAACTGAACTTCTTTTTAGAAAAATCCCTTTGGTAGGAGTATAGAGAGTGACGGGAGTGAGGAGACTATGGCTACAGTCCAGGAAAGAGGGGCTGAGACTCTGAACTAAGATAGTAGCAGGAATCATACTCCAAAGGCATTCCTAGGTACACTCAGCAGGATTCCATTGACCAGATAAGCACATAGAAGCCAAGAATGACTTTAAGGTCTCTAACTTGACAGACCATTCTAATTCAAATTGCATACTCTGCTGAGCAGATAAAATATAAAAATTATAATTGAAAAGCTATGAGAGAACTGCAATAGCCATGAGACTCTCAGAGGTGAGCTCTGAGTGTCTGCAGTCATTTTTCTCCTGGAGTATAGACTAGAGGCAGAGAATTTGGCAGAGGCTTAGGCAGGCAGAGGCCCCACTGCTGGGGCATGGAGAAACAGGGTCTTTTGTGGTTGCACAGTGCTGAGTGACAAAACTGGAGACTTAAGGGACCTCAACAGGCAACTAGTTTCCTCCCTCAAGATACGTGCCAAAGTCTTAAATCTTTTTTGGGCAGGAAGCTAAAGAACATGAAAAAGCAGTGTAATTTTCTGTAGTCTGGTGGTGTTGAGAAGACAACACCAATGGCCTGCCAGAGGAAGGGAACCCTAAAGAACAGAGTACGAGTTAAAAGACTGAAGTGGTGAACTGACACTGATGACTTACAACTTCTCTTTTTCCTTGGGGCACGTGATTTGGATGTGGCTAAAGGCTGAGAATTCAGGCTTGATCCCTCACAGAAGGTCATGACAGAAAAACTGGTAGTACTTTTGGTGGTGGCAGAGAGCAAATGTAATAAAATTGCAGATCTGAAAGGCTCCAGATACATAGCTGGTTTCTTGCTTAAAATGTGTGCCAAAGTCTGAATTTCCCATGAGCAAAAGGCTAAAACTTTGAATCAAAAATACTGAATAGCAAAGTGGAATTTCCTGCAGTCTCTCTGTGCTGAGGAAACAAGGACAGTGGAAGAGGGCTTAACTGGGTGCAGTGGTGGCTACAAACCTGTAGTCCTAGTTACTCGGGAGATTGAGGCGTGAGGATTGCTTGCTTGAGCCCAGGAGTTCAAGATCAGCAAGGACATAGTGAGATGCATATCTCTAAAAAAAATTAAAAAGAAAAAGAAAGAAGGAAGAAGAGGAAGAGAAAGGGGGGAAGGGGAGGGAAAGTGGTGGAGGGGGAGGAGAAGAAGAGGAGGAGGAGGATCAGGATATGTATTGTGAACAAGAGTAAATCAGATACAGTTTGAGTGTGAAATACTGCAAACCAGCCTCAACTAAGTACAGGCCCTGACTGCATTAAGGCGATCATCTTCATATACCATTTGACTAGGAGAGCAAAGGAGGAGCACTCTGGTAGAAGATAACATCATCTAGGGTCTCTTCAATTTATGTACATAATGTCTGGCATAAAAGCAGACTTACAGGTGATTCAGATGCTGAAGTCAGCAAAGACTTTTAAATAACTGTGATTAAGAAAAGAAGTTCAGGCTGGGCATGGTGACTGATGCCTATAATCCTAGCACTCTGGGAGGCCGAGGTGGGAGGATCATTTGAGCTCAGGAGTTCAAGACCACCCCAAGCAAGAGTGAGACCCCGTCTCTACTAAAAAAAAAAAAATAGAAAGAAGTTAGCTGGACAACTAAAAATATATAGAAAAAATTAGCCAGGCATGGTGGCAAGCACCTGTAGTCCCAGCTACTAGGGAGGCTGAGGCAGGAGGATTGCTTGAACCCAGGAGTTTGAGGTTGCTGTGAGCTAGGCTGACGCCACGGCACTCTAGCCGGGGCAACAGAGTGAGACTCTGTCTCAAAAAGAAAAAAACAAATAAAAGAAGTTCAAAAACAGAAAAATATGGAGAAAATAAATGAAACAATTTAGGAATTCATTTAAAAAACCCAAAATATGTAAAAAATTCAAATGGTAATTCTAGAACTGAAAAATAAACCTGGAGTTAACAATATCTGAAACAGACTGGATGGGTTTAAGAGTATACCAAACACAGCATTTGTATTAAATTGTAATCAGTGAAAGATGGATACTTTAGAGAAATTACATACACACACTAAAAGAATGTCTAACAAGTTATCAGAGGGAAAAACGATACTACTATAAAAATTGACTAATCCAAAGAAGGCAAGAAGGAAAAAAAATAAAACATGGCTTAAAAGAAAAGCAAAATGGGAACATAGTTGGTATAAACTCAAATATATCTAATTCCATTAAATGCAAAAGGATGAAATACTTCAATTAAAGGAGTAAAATGGTCAAATTGGATAAAAACCAAATCAAATAAAACCCAAGTATGAGTATAGGAGACATACATTTTTAAAAGGACACAGAAAGGACCAAAGTTAAAGAATAGAAAAAGATATACACTGCAAATACTGGCCAAAAGAAAGCTATACTAATAATAGATAAAGTGGACTTTAAGACAAAGGCATTAATACAGATAAAGAGAAGCATTTCTTAATGTGCTATCACAATTGTGTCTGTGTGTTTATGAGAGAGAACTCAATAATATGATGTCAAAATATATAAAGTAAAAATAAAACTAACAATCCTAAAGAGAAACTTTTAACACATGTCCTTTAATGGCCGTGAGAATAAGCAAATAAAAATTGCAAACTCAATAAACTTGATCTAATCAGCATTATTTAAACACTGCACCTAATAATAACAGAATTCATATTCTTTTCAAACGTGTATGATACATTTATCAAAATTTCCATATGCTGGGTCATAAAGCAAACTTCAACAAATTTCAAATAATTGAATTTATTCAGATTATGTTTTCTGGCTATGGAGAATTGAAGCTAGAAAACAAGAACAAAAATTTAACTTGAAAAAAACCCAGTTGCCTAGAAATGGAACAAAGCATCTCTGTGTATAACTCCTAGGTAAATGAAAAAATCAAAACAGGAATTGGTAAATATTTTAACTGAATGATAATGAAAATACAATATTTCAAAATTTGTAGGATGCAGCTATAGTGGTGATTGGGGTAAATATATAGTTTTAAATGCAGATATTAGGAAAAAAGGCCAAAAATTATTTCAATCTCTAGAAGAAAAAAATAAAAACTAAAGAGAATATAAAGAAATAACAGAAATCAATGGAATGGAAAACAAATATACAAGTGCAATTTTGAAAATCAAACACTGATTCTTTGAAAGATTAATAAAATTCATAATCTTATAAGACTAATTAGAAAAAAGGAAGAAAATTTAAAATGTAAGGCGATGACTACAGATAAACTTATTACCTTCAAAAAGATAAGACGGTATCAACAACTCAATGCCAAATAGATTGACAATATACATAAAATGCAAATTCCTTGAAAAACACAAAACTGAGAGTAACAAAAACATATCTAGTCCTATATTATTAAAGAGATACAATATTACTACAATCTTCCCATAACCCTATGCAAAAAACAAAAAAAACATTGTTTGATTTGCCAAAAAAAAAAATAACCTCTAGACACAAATGGCTTCAGAATATTCTTCAAAATATATAAGGAAGAAATAGCACAAATCTTACACAAACTCTTCCAGAGAATAAAGAGGGAATGTTTCCTAACTCATCTTATGAGGCCAGCATAATTTGAGGTATTAAACTTATCAAAGATATTCAAGAAAGGAAATTATGAACTTCTCTCATGAACACAGTTACAAAAATCCTCAAAAAATATTAGCAAATATCAATAGAATCCAATGACTTGTAAAGAGGATAATACATCTCCAAGTGGGTTTTTATCTAGAAATGTAAGGATAATTTAACATGTGAATATTTGTTAATGTAATTCACATTACATTGAGGGAAAAGATAAAAATGACAATAATGATTTTGATAGATGAAGAAAAAGCATTAAATTCAACTTGTAACTCAACAGTCATAAAAATGCTGAATAAACTAGAAATAGAAGGGCACTTCCTTAATATGAAGTAACATGATACTTAATATTGCAATAAAACTTTTCCCTCAGAAATCAAGAAAGGATGCTTGCTATTACTATTTTGGCATCATACTGAAGCTCAAGCTAATGCAACAAAGAAAAAAAAATGTGGCATAGAGATTATAAATGAATAAATAAAATTATCACTATTTGCAGGTAACGTGGTTATAAGTGTAGAAAACTTTAAAATTCTACAAACTTTAAAAAAGTAAATTTAGCAAGGTTGCAGGATATAAGACAAACACTATACATATTTCTATACATCAAGAACACAAAACTATGAAATGAAATGAAAAATAATTTTTACAATAGATTTTAAAAATTAGAAACCTAAGAATGAATCCAATGAAAAATGTGTAAGACATCTACACAGAAAATTACAAAACAATTACATTAAAACAATTAGATAATCAGAAATTAAAGACAACCTAAGTACATCAAGTGCTATACATATGCATGGAATGACTCCATAAGATGTGGGAGTGACCCTAAATTCTTTCCCAAAGAAAGGTGAGGGTCTGTGTCCTTTTCCCTTGTACTTGAGTGAACCTGTGACTGTTTCATCCAATAAACTACAGCACAAGTGATGCTGTGTGACTTTAAAAAAGGCAGCTTGTTCCTCATTCTCTTGGAACACTTGACCTTCAGATGCTCCCTCTTGAAACTGAGCAGCTATGTTGTGAGATGATCAAACCACACAGAAAGCCCATTAAATAAGTGATCTGGTAAATAATACCTGCCTAGATGACAGTATATGAGTGGAGAAGCCTCCAAATGGTTTTACCCCAAAGCCACTTGAGTCACCCCAAACTGAGACCATAAGCACCATGGAGTAGACAAGCCATCTCTACTGTGCCCCATGCCATTTGCTGACCCAAAAGAATACATGAGCATAATAAAATGGTTGTTGTTGTATACCAATTAGTTTGGGGTGCTTTGATGTTTAGAAATAGATAACCAGACCAAAAGTTGCCAACTTTACCAAAATAGCTCTATAGATTCAATCCAATTCCAATTAAAATCTCAGCAGGAGAAATGGCAAAGCAGATCCTAAAACTCATATGGAATTACGAGGGACCTGAATAGCCAAAACAATATCATAATACAACAAAGTTAGAGGACCCACACTTCCTCATTTCAAAAGTTACTACAAAGCTATGATAATCAAAACAGGGTGGTAATGGCATAAAACATATAGTTCTGATGGAACAGAACTGAGAATCCAGAAATAAACTTCTATAGTCAGTTGCTTTTCAACAAGGGTACCAAGGCCATTCAAAGGGAAAGAATCATCTTTTCAACAAATTGTACAGGCTAATCTTTAGAAGGGCCTGTTTACAAGGTTTGCCCTTGGCTGACATTTGGGAACTTGGCTTCTGAAACCATCCCTAAGTGATAAGGCTGTGCCTGCTGTGCTAGCCTGACTGGACTTTTTAAATAAACAATGTGATTTATGGTGAGCACCTGCTCTCCTTCTGGAAGACTATAAGTTTGGAGAACAAAGGGTACCTACATAATGAGCCCCCAATAAAAACCCTGGACTTTGAGTTTCAAACTGGCTTCCATGGGCAGAAACACTATGCCCATGACACTACTGGCAGAAGAGTGTACTGTGTGTGGCCCCTTCCAGAAGCACAGGCAGCCTGCACATGGATTCCCCAGACTCTGCCAGATCTGTCTTGCCCACTTACTAACCCAGCTGTGTATCCCTGCTGTGTCACTGTAATAAATCTTAGCTGTGAGTATGACCATATGCTGAGTCCTGTGAATTCTTCTACTGACACACTGAATATGTGGGTGGTCATGGGGCTGCCAAAACAAGTGTATCGGAAGTGCTAACACAAGCGGGGTCACACCTGTTTTCCACGATATATTAAGAGTTTATATTAAAATATTTCATACACAACTCATAGTGATCTTTTGCACTTAAAGACATCTTAACAGTTTTTCCCGCCAAGTAAATTATGAGGAAAGCATAGTTCAGACCTTAAACCAATGTGCCAGTATAATAAAAGCAACTTCCTCAAGAAGAGGGGCACATCTCTCCCTCTACAAAAGTAGAACCTAACAGAATATTCAAGTTTTTAAAGAAATGCTTATTTTACAAAATGCCCCCAATACTAATACTCTTAGGTGAATTTTCTATTAGTTCAGTTCATTTACAATTTAAAACCATTCTTATACGTAACAGGATAACGGAAGTAGAAATTTAAACATAACAAAATATAAATAAGTGATATAACATCTATAAGGCTGTCACCAAGACACTATTGCATTACAAATTATTTCTACAACCAGCTGTCTACAAATTTTCAATTATCATTGCTACTGAAAAAAACACCTGGTGAAAGCATATCAATTACAGTTTAAGAAAAGCTTACAGACATTACTCAATACCAAAAAAAAGCAGAAATGACTAGTTATCTATATATAGCAACTTTTTACAAGTGAAATTAGATGAATCTCTAATTGCCTTATTTGTGCAATACAACTGTCAGAACAATAAAAGACAAGTATTATTAGAAATGAGAACTTTCACAAATAATCTGCATTACATTTTAGGGCTATTAAATTGTGATTAAACCTCTACTTTAAAGAAAAAAAAAATGAAAGTCCTATTTTATAGTTGGTAAGAGTGATAGAACTACATTTTTAAAAATTCAGACTTGTTTTATTCTGTTAATAATCACTTAGAAGATTTAAACAAACTAAAAGATAAGCAGTACTTTCAACAATTTGAATACGCTGCAGCTCTATTTATACAGCCATGGCTAAAGCGTTGATCACATTTTCCACAGCTGGCCCTAATGAGAATGAGTAACTGGACTGATAATTCTACTGCAGAACCCAAAGTTTAAAACCTCTCAACTGGACTGAACTTTGAGTCCAGTTCGAATTGACTACCAATAAATAGACATGATATAGATTGCTTCATAACCAAGAATCTTTTTTAATCTGAGAAGAAAATTAATTTTCCTGATCTCTCCATTTTAAAAATACAGAACCGGGGAGAGCAGGATGCTGACAAATGTCAATGACTGAATCATGTAAAAGGTAGATCACTGGGGTAAAATAAGAGAAATGTAAAACTACAATGTGATATTATTTTTATCATTTTTTTAAAAAGTAACTGTTTTTGAATATTAAATCTTACAGCTACCCTTGATAGGCAGTTGATTTACAAAGTTAATTTTTTTTTTTTTTTTTTGAGACAGTCTCGCTTTGTTGCCCAGGCTAGCATGAGTGCTGTGGCGTCAGCCTAGCTCACAGCAACCTCAATCTCCTGGGCTCAAGCAATCCTGTTGCCTCAGCCTCCCAAGTAGCTGGGACTACAGGCATGTGCCACCATGCCCAGTTAATTTTTTCTCTCTATATATTAGTTGGCCAATTAATTTCTTCCTATTTATAGTAGAGACTGGGTCTCACTCTTGCTCAGGCTGGTTTTGAACTCCTGACCTCGAGCAATCTGCCCGCCTCGGCCTCCCAGAGTGCTAGGATTACAGGCGTGAGCCACCGCGCCCGGCCTACAAAGTTAATTTTTAATTTCCCCTATCAAGAGTTTAAGGGGGGGGTGGAAAAGGGAAATAAAACAAAATGAATAATTAAATACAATTTATAGAGGCATATGTGTAAAGCTGTACTTCAGGAATAATACCCTTTTGAGATAGTTGGGGGATGGTGGCAAGGTTACCCTTACAACTTGTATCACTGATGCATCATGTGTGGCGGTTCCAAGTGTCCAGAATCCAATTTGAATATGGTTTTCAACTATGCTTCAAACCATCAAGGACTTCAAGAGGTGGGATCCTAAATTCCCCAAAAGACTACCCATTTCCCTCACTCCAAAGAGGTCCTTAAATTAATACTTTATCTATGAAAAGGTGCTAACTTTGAATTTAGTTTTAAAAAGTAACTGATGTTCTCCTTGTTAGAATTAAGCAAAAATAATACACCCCAAATGGTAATCTGCCTGATCATTATGCCACCATCAAGCTCAAGATTTGTAGTTAATCATGAGAACTTGTGCTTACTCCTCAGGAGTCTAGTATTTTTCATATGTAAGCAAAGGCAAACGAGAGTTAGGCGAGTTTCAAAAACTTTAATAAAGAAAAAAAAAGACACTTCCAAAAATAAATGCCACGCAAATGAAAGTTTTTTTAAAAAAGTGACAGGTATTCAAGAAACAAAACCCTTTACTGTCAAAGTATACTAAATACTTAAATCTAACGATGCTGAGTGTTCAAATGCAGGGCAAATGTAGCTTATAATAATATAGCTAGTAAAGTAGTGTTTTTCATGATATGGCTGTTTTAAGACATCACTTAATATAGTTACTTTTTTAAGCCTGTATTTCTTAAACATCCATTTCACAATTCACTTAATTATTGTACATTCATTTATAAAAACACATATTTTCTAACAGGTTATTTTGTGCTTTAATAATAATGAACCATGATAAATACTCAAGTGATTTAAATGCTTTGCTAATGACTACACCCATCACAGATCCTTGCACACTTATACAGCTACTGCAATGATCAGAAGAGCTACAACTGTTCTTAAAAATGACACTCACTCAAGTTTGATAAGCATGCTAAACACTGAAGAGATGTATTTTTTCCCAGGTTAAAACATTAGAACTTTCTACTTTTCTTTAAAATCTTCTTTTAGCTCCCAATATATAAAAACGAAGGGAAGCATCATTTAGAATTTTCTTTGTAACTTCTATAGTAAAAATGTATGTTTTCAAATTGCAATAGCATTAAATTCTATTTTAGAAATCCTAGATTTTAAAATGTTAAGAAATATAATGTCAATTACATTTACAGGGCATTTTAATGAATTAATCTAGCGATTCTGCAGGTCTATAGAGAATTTTCTAGCCAGGCATGGTGGCATGAGCCTGTAATCCCAGCTACTTGGGATGCTGAGGCGAAGGATGTCTTGAGCCCAGGAATTCAAGACCAACCTGGGAAACATAGCAAGATCCCGTATCAAAATAAATAAATAAATAAATAAAGACTTTTTTTCAGGGTGGGTAACAACACCTTATACTCATTTCAGTACTTTTTAACAAATTCCATTTTATATGCAACCCAGGACAAACCCCAACTTATTCTAAATGCTCCTCTACAACAAAGGACCAAGGTATATCATCTTATAGATTGATCATTTAGTAAAGAGATATTGACCTAAAACAAAGTTTATATAATTAATGGTGACTAATGTCAAACATAATGGACCTCGTTTTCACAATTTGGGAATAATTTTCATGCAAAATTTTATATAGAGCTTTGTTCTTACTTAAAATTTTTATTTTTTTTTAAGTAATCAAGACAAATAGTAGAAAAAGCTTTTTATTTATATGGAAAAAGCTACAGTAAGGTCTGTAAAAGGTGTCAATATAATATTGCCTATAGAGGAAAAAATTCAAATGTGAATAGCAACAAATAAATGTTACACATCTTCCTACTTAGCAGTGCAATTAATTCACATTGCAATAAAGTTAAGTCAAGTATAACAAAATCAAAACAAGTGTTTCTCCATAATCAGTATACTGAGAATTACAGTGTAAAGATCATTTCAGGTTTAAGAAATCTGCAATCAATCTATAGAATATCCTAAGACAAGGGAGACACAGTCAATTCATTTAATCATCAGCTTTTGGGCTTTTTCAATACTGTTCACAGGAAAGAAGTAATGAGTTGACATACATGTAAATAGAATATATTTAGTCTATACAGTAAAAAAATACAAATTATAAAGTGAGCTAACAAAGAATGAAATCTGAATACAGATTTATAAAACTGACGACATCTTAGACAACACATACAGTATTTCTCATGTAAAAACATCTAGTTTCAGCAAAAAATAATTTGGTTGCTTTTCAGCTGCATTGTAGATCTTGTAAGCTGAAGATGCAGATGTCCAAGTATCTTAAAAACCATAATAAATGTCTTTCTCAATGCATACAAAATGATAAATGCTCTCATCACAGTCTTAAGGGTATTTTTGGAAGTTTTTGTCTTGCTTCAGAAACACATTTAAAATGGGCAAAAATCAAAGGGTTTCATGATACAATGAAACAGTAAACAGTGCTCAATTTACTGCTAATGTTGAAAAAAACCTAGATTTTACAGTACTCTGGTATATATGAAAAATTTTTTGACTTTACATTGCATATTTCTGAGTCCATTCTCTTGCGTGTCTGTTGTATCTGTAGGCAAACAAAAGAGATATAGTAAAAACATACACATTTAATCTTTTTAAAGCCTCTTTCTATAAAAAAAAAAACTGCATATCCTACCTTCTCATGCTTAACTGCAATAATCATACATATATGTGATATAGGCTCATGCATAAATAAAACAAGAAAAATAAATGATTTTTTTAACTTAAGGATGTTTTTTGCAACCTATATGAAAATGACCCTAAATATAGAAAACCAAAACAGACACCAACTTCTAATAGAAATTTATGAAAGCTAACCCTGAATGAGCATTATCTGCAAATTGCAAATAAACTTATAGTACTAGCAAGGTAGAACAGCTTGAAAATTAGGTTTGGGTGGGCCTAGAGTTAACTTCTCTTCCTGGGTGAAGATAGAGAATACAGTATTTAGTACTTTGCAATGATTAAATCCTTCCATTTTTAATTTACCACGTTGAATTATATATAATTATTGTGCAAACACAGAACACATACCATAAAATAGTAATGGGAAACAAGATTTTTTGTAAAAAGACTTAATAGAGTTTTAAAAGAAAGGTTTACTCCCCTGGAAAAAGATAAACTTAATACAAGCATAACAAGCATAAATGTACTTAAACTATATTGATAATATTCATTTTTTAGCAGACTATATGGAAAAGCATCCAAACAGAAGCTAAAATAAGTAAACACTTACTTTTCTTTGTCTGATTTATAGATTTGTGCAATATCTGGTACTAAGGGGTCATCTGGGTTAGGATCACAAAGTAGAGAACATATGGACAATAAAACTAGATTTAAAAGAGAACATTGCATTAGATAATAATCTTTCTACTTTATACAAATTACATATGTGACAATAATTTTACTGAATATAGATAAAAAAGAAAAAATAAAATTACATTTATACAAACTACATTTTATACCAACTTTGGCTGCTAGCAAATTGATCTTCAAAATTTTTTAGATTATAAAATTACCATAGAATGTATATAATACCAAATTTATTTTGCCTTTTAAAGTTTTAAATTCTATTTGAATTTCTATTTAAAAAATGTGAACCTCCAAAGCAGCTATTAATAACTTTTAAACTTAAGAGTTCTCTTCAAAGCAATCGAATTACAGCTAACAGTCCAAATCCTTTTGCATAGTGTGCTCATATGCTTTTGTACTTTGCCTTAGTGCTATAGACTGTCTACAAAGAAAATCTGTAAGATTTTTTTCAATGAATATTTTATTCCATGTACCTTATTCATATGGCATGCATTTAAAAATAATGTGAACAGCTATCTTTATATAACCTATATATTTTTAAATATAAACAAAATTTTAAAAAGTAGTTATTGCTACATTATGTAAAGATACTAATACAAACAACTGCACTTGGCGTTAGTGGTATAGTGGTGAGCATAGCTGCCTTCCAAACAACTGCACTAAAAAAAACACTAAAGTATCTGAAATAAGAGGGAACAATGACTCTGGTTCCTCATTTATCTACTTCAATTACATGCCACCATTTCTGAGGGGGTACATGGAACCTTTAGAACAATCTCTCATTTCCAACTGCTCCCCACCCCCATCACGTTCCTTTATATTTTCCAAATCTTAAGTTTAAAGGTGGATTTATAGAGCAGAATTGACTCTTAAATGATAGGCAAATGGGAGGGGTGTTATGGACTAAAGAAAAAACTAATATTTTATTCATCTTCCTTATCTTCCATCTGCTCACTGAAACTTCAGGCCTTGTATATTAAACTAATAGGGTAGATTTTCTGGGCTCACCTATGTCTCCAGAATGCTTCCACACTGATCTCATGGCAAAAAGCTGAAGAAGACATTTAAAATATAGAAAAGCACCAGGCACAGTGGAATGCCCCTGTAGTCCCAGCTACTTAGGAGTCTGAGGCGGGAGGATCGCTTGAGCCCAGGCACTCAAGTCCAACGTGAGCAATACAGTGAGACCCTCCCCATCTCAAAAAAACTAAAATTACAATTAAAAATTGCTCCCTGGGCATTCTTCCCCTTTGGGTGTGAATGCAGAGTCTATAAAATGAACCCTTTGCTCTAACAAGGTAATTTACATAATTGCTTTCTGTTTAAATAACTGAAAATGTTAAATCTACCAGTTGTTTATGTCTTGAATACAGAGTGTCATATGTATTTAAGTTGTGTATTTTTATAAAGTAAAGCCAAATATCAAACACTGAAAAAAAATATATATATAGAAAAGTAAAAAATATACAAATGAGTGAGATATGATCTATTTATAACATAAGAAAGAGGGAAGTTCCTCCTCTGCCTTCTCCTGCTGACAGGAGTTATGTGCCCTAATGTTACTATCATGCACACAAACCATGTCCATTCCTTAAGATAAGAAAAAAGGTAATAACTAACATTCATTTGAGTGCCTACTGTGAGCCAGGGGTGCATGGTGACCCTATGTAGTAATATATTATACTCCCCATTTTACATTTAAGGAACTCTTTGAATTCTCAAAGAACATTTTCCAGAAGCCAATACTACTAAGTATTCTTTATAAAAAGCTACCAATGTCAGAAGATAAGTACTCAGCATGTGGCAGTCTGCCATTTCTACGTATAAGGACTTAGCTGCTTATGCCAAATGACGTTCATTTCATGACACCGTTCCAGGAAAATGTATATTAATTTGAATAGCCCTTTGACACAGAATCTTTCCTACATCCAGTATATGACAGTTACACTATGTGAAAGATTTTTAAAAGGATACTAGAATCTACATGAGCATTTTAGACGAGGATTTTGGGTCAGAAAAACCACCCTTCATAAATAATTGACCTGAAGGGCTATTATTTAATACTTGAAAGAGTTATGGCTGTGGGCCCTACTTCCTATAAACCTTATCACTTTCAAAAACAATTATAGGCTGGGCGTGGTGGCTCAAGCCTGTAATCCTAGCACTCTGGGAGGCCGAGGCAGCGGATTGCTCCAGGTCAGGGGTTCGAAACCAGCCTGAGCAAGAGCGAGACCCAGTCTCTACTATAAACAGAAAGAAATTAATTGGCCAACTAATACATATAGAAAAAAATTAGCCGGGCATGGTGGCACATGCCTGTAGTCCCAGCTACTTGGGAGGCTGAGGCAGCAGGATTGCTTGAGCCCAGGAGTTTGAGGTTGCTGTGAGCTAGGCTGACGCCACGGCACTCACTCTAGCCTGGGCAACAAAGTGAGACTCTGCCTCAAAAAAAAAAAAATAAAAACAATTATATATTCAGGTAGCATTTATGAGAACAGGGGAGGGGGGAGGGGAGAGGAGAGGAGAGAAGCTATGAATCCTTTGAGAGAAATAATTTTCTAAAATTTTATAAAAAGGGAAAACTTAGTAGTTACTTCAGGGGCAGCTGCTTCTAACCCAAACAGTATTTTCCAACTCTCAGGTTATCTTCTATTAGAGAATCAAGACACAAGTAAAGAGTGCTAGCACTGTAAACAGTATTGGCTAATGAAACAAAAATGGCTTCAGACAGCCTGTACATACATCTGATAATTTAGCAGAGAACAATGCCATGAATCTGTGAAAGCTGAGAATCAGCACTGATTATGTTTCAGTCATTATAATGATGCTATCGATTATTCTAAGTTTAGACTAATATATTTTATGTCTTACATTAAAGTGTGAAATATGTCTTTCATTTTAAATCATTTAACAGCCAAATCTGGTATATTTTTCTTGGATGAAGTAAAACAGCTATAAAGTTTTATGTCAGTAGTTCCATTTAATGAATGGGATAACGGGTCCTAAAAATCTTCTTTTTTCTACCTTTCTCTCTTTTTCTAAAGACAACACCCAAGCCAAAAAGGGTAAAATATCAATAGGCTTATCCCCAATTTCTAGCTCTCATATTTTAAATTTCCTCTCATGTCATCATTTAGATTGCTCCATTTACCCCTCAACCCCCAAGCTAACTGCTAAAAGGCAGAGTAATATAAGAGCCACACGAGCAAAGTAAAATCAAAACAGGAAAAAGCACAGTTGATTTAAAAAAAAAAAAAAAAAACTTTAGTTCCTAGATACTTCTACTATATTTCTCCAGTCTCACTGTTATCAACTGTCTTAAATCTAATAAATGAAATTACCTTTTGATACAGTCAGAGCCGGTGACCACTGTGACCTCAGGATATCAAGACAAATACTTCCATTACTGTTTATGTTTGGATGGTAAATTTTTGTTGTGAAAGCAATCTAAACATAAAACAAAACAACAAAACCATGACAATCCACGAACTATGAACAAAACAGAACCCACTTGTTCTAGGGTAAAATATCCTCAATTTTACATAAGCTTAGAGGAGAAACGGTTTCCAACACTAATCAAATTATCATCTACTTCGTGCTTTACATGTAGCTCTAGCTAGTGGGAATGTGAAAGCCAATCAGTTTCCCTCTTTCCCCCTCCAAGGAATTGAGAAGTATTTTGGAGAGCGTAATATAAATAAGTCTGGCTGGTTGAGTAGCACCTGAAGTAATCAGCCATGGCTTTCATCATACCTAGAAGTAATAATCCTTTTCTTAATTTTGATTATCAGTGATACCTAGAAGTAACACTTGGGTCTAAAATCAGGGTGCTGACCCTGTTCCAGGGCAAAGTTGAAGGGTCTCAGCTTGCTACCTGTCCTAGGAAATCCACCAAAAATCTTAATCTTCCACAAGAGTTGCTGTCATATCATTTCATACAATGTTAATTAGGTGTTTTTAAAAATCTAAAATAATTATTTTCAGAGTGACAGAACCTGTTAATTTTTTTTCCTTCTTGATATCCCCATTTGTTTCCTTTGGAGCTAATCTAAACTAAATTTAATAAGAACAGGTTTTTACCTCCCCTACCACACTAAAGGGACTGTGTCATAAACTTTTGGTTTATGCAGTGTAAAAGAACATGGTAGGTGCTCGATAAATGTCTATTGAATACTTTTAAGATTGAGAAATAAGGGTCAACTTTGGAAAGATAATCCCATGAATAGAAAAGTCTGACTCTTAACCATAAAATCTTCCCAAACTACACATATCTAATAAGGAGGGAAAGAAAGCCAAGGAACCTAATTTATAGCGTAACAGATACTTCTGTTTATTTTACAGACCTAATATAATATTTGAATAAACATGCATATTTTAGATTCAGTGGCTTTACAAAGTTTAAAAGTGCTAAACTACTCACACTCTTTAACATCATGAAACTACTTCTAGATAAAGAGTAAAATCCCTGACATCAGAGTCATATCAGTCATAAAAATAAAAATACCTTTGGTGGTTTAAAAGGATAATCTGTCGGAAAATGTACAGTGAGAAAGAAGACTCCACCTTGATATGCGCTATCAGGCTGAAATTACAAAATATTTACATCAGTGTTTGATTACTGCATTTATTTAATAACTTAAGATAAGTTCCCCAGATATTATCAGTTTGGGGGAAAAAAGGCAATCATTTTGACATAAGTTCAAATCATTTACCTTGAGAACAGGTTTCCCTTTGCAGGTATGAAGGATGATTTTCCAACAATTATGCTGATGTCAAGAAGTTTAAAAGAAAACAAAAATAGGACACACACAGTGGTGTGACTTGCCCAAACAAATCTGTTTATGAGTATAAAATTTTAAAGATCAGTATACACACAAGACTGCTGTGAGAAAAGATAATTTTCTGCAGCAGTAATCGGTATTTTTTTAAAAGGGGTTGGGACTAGTTTTTACCTTCTTTTTTATGAAGTTTAAGTTCTTATTACAGGCCCCCCCAAAAAATTTAAAAATGAGAAAAAGTAGCAAAATATACCTAAAATTCTATTTTCATTCTTTTATATTTAATTAAATATATCAGGTTATATTAGCATTTGGGTAATAACAGCAGGACTGTTATTACTTCCTCTTTAAGTTCCTGCATATATATTAGAGGATGGTACTATATAATTATTATATATATTGTTTAATTCTAGTTCATCAAAAGTTATAAAGAATGTAGAAAATATAAGCAAATTACAATGACAGATATGATCTACTTAGATATGCAAATGTAGTACAGAGTACTGTAATGTACATTATATTACATGACTAATATAAACAATAGTCATGTTTATATTACTAAAATAAGGGAGATATGAATAATGTAATTATAACCATTTGCTACATGTGATTCACCTAAAACATTTGTGAGGGTCTATAATTCAAATGGTAAGGGTTGGAACCAGGCGAGTTGGCTCAAGACTATAATCTTAGCACTTTGGGAGGCTGAGGCCGGAGGATCACTTGACACCAGGAGTTTGAGACCAGCCTGAGCAACATGCAAGACCCTATCTTATAAAAAACAGAAAAATCGGCCGGGCGCGGTGGCTCAAGCCTGTAATCCTAGCTCTCTGGGAGGCCGAGGTGGGCGGATCCTTTGAGCTCAGGAGTTCAAGACCAGCCTGACCAAGAACGAGACCCCATCTCTACTATAAATAGAAAGAAATTAATTGGCCAACTAACATATATACAAAAAATTAGCCGGGCATGGTGGCACATGCCTGTAGTCCCAGCTACTCGGGAGGCTGAGGCAGGAGGATTGCTTGAGCCCAGGAGTTTGAGGTTGCTGTGAGCTAGGCTGACGCCACGGCACTCACTCTAGCCGGGCAATAAAGTGAGACTCTGTCTCAAAAAAAAAAAAAAAAAAAAAAAACAGAAAAATCAGCCGGGCATGGTGGCATGTGCCTGTAGTCCCAGCTACACGGGAGGCTGAGGCAGGCAAATCAATTGAGCCCAGGAGTCTGAGGTTGCAGTGTGCTATGAAGATGCCACTGCTCTATAGCCCAGGCAAGAAAGTGATACCCTGTCTAAAAAACAAAAACAAACAAACAAAAAATGGTGAGGATGGACCTTTAAATAAGCAATAAAAACAAACAAATAACTGATTCTTATTGAAAGTTGTTGAAACTTATTGAAACAATTATGTTGCATTTTACCTTTAAAAAATCAACTTAATAAAACAATTCAGTAATTTGAGACAACTGCCCAGGAGTCCTGCTTTGAAATTCAGTAGTTTAGGGGTTTTTTTTTTTTTGAAGTTAAACACAAGCCAATATGATTAAAAACTCTATAACTTACTAGATAAAGCTCCTTTAAGGGCAGGAAGAGAGAATGATGTTCATGGAAACATGTTACTAAGGTACTCTCACCCAGAAAGGAGATTTGAGCTGTCAGTGCCCATTCTTATGCAATCAGATTTTTGCTCATACAAAGAAAAGCCTGTTCCAAGTCATAATTGCCTCTCAGGTGTTGAAAGAAATAATTTTAACGAAGAAAATAAGTATTAAGAGGAGGAGGGTATAAAACAGTACATAATTTTTAGTTCAGAACAATGCAACAAAATTAAAAGCCGCAAACTCATAAGGTGAAAAAGATAAACCCATTGCAATATTTTATCAATTCTCTTTCACAAACAAGAACAGTGATGAAACATATTGCAAACTTATGCTTGTTACTTGCAGGAATTCCATTACTGAGTTAATTAGACTTATTTTTACCCTACTAAAACTGTAGATGTGAGAATGATTATGCAAAGTTACAAACAATGGCCTCTTTGTGTCCAAAAAAAAAAAAAGATAAAGCAAACACACAACTTGGTTGCAAATTGTGGGTGATCCATTACTATGTGTAACGATCAAGGATTTGGCAAAAAAAAAAACACAAAAAATCTCATAGTGATCATCCAAATTATTTGCCACCAAGGCTCCAGAAAATCATCATAAATCCTCAATCATATTTTGCTTCCTGGGTGATTCAGAGTATAAGAAAATTCAACCTTAGTCACAAACATCTGATCAAAGGTGAAATGGCAAGAATGATGTATGGCTGAGGGGATTAATTTCATATATATGAATCATACTTACAGGCCCCATAATAGTTGCTTGCCAGTGGAACACTGAAACAAACAAAGGAGTTTTGGAGTCATTAACAAATGTTCAAACCTATATTTTTAATGGTAGCAAAATCCTGGCAATAGAGCAAAGCTTACAGTCATCTCCCACAGGTCCAGCCGAACAGTGAGCAGGTGGATCACGTTGTAGATCACTTAACTCCTGAAGGAAAGCAAAAATACTTAAGGTTAATTCATTCTGTTCCCAACTAAATCAGCATAGTAATCCATTAAGACACAACTTATTAACTTTACCTTAAAACCATTTTTGGCAATTCTATTCAAAATATGAAAACATAAAATGTGCTGTCATTAATTGGTAGGAAGGTATGAAACACAGTACTAAATTCCTCCATGAGACAGCTCTAAACCTTGAAAAGATTAAATGGATTAAAATATAATTTTAACATTCCAAAGACAAAAAAATTTAATGTGTATCTACTGTGTACAAGGTAATTTATGTAAGTGCCAGGAAGATAATATATAAAAAAACAGGTCCTATTTCCAACAGGTTGTAACCTAAAATAAGGAAGAGTGAAGGCTGAGAAAGATGAATATTTAAGAACAACTTGAAAGTTACTTAGAAAGAAGAGCAGGCAGGCCATGTTTTGAAACCTGGAACATGGATTCATATGGTCTTTCCTGCCCTCAAGGCCTCCAAGGGAAAGGTCATAGAAAGGACACAGCTTTGGAGCTGGCCACGCCTGGGTTGGGATTCCAGTTCTAACACAACTAGCTCTGTGGCCTTGGGGAACTTACTGAACTTCCTCAGCTTCAGTTGGGGAGGAACTGATCATCCCCAAATAAGAAAGGTATAAGCTCAATATGAAGGACTACAATGGAAGAACCTAATGTAGTTTGGAAGATCAGGGAATGTCTCTGAGGAGAAGTGATACTGATGCTGAAAGCTAAAGGATGAGTGGGAGTTAGTTTTGGGGGAAATGAGTAACACTGGGAGGCAGAGTGGCAGAGGATGAACCTGGAAAGGTAGGCAGAAGCCAGGCAGAAAACAGAGAACAAAACACACCACATTAAGGATTTGGGGTTTTATACCAAGCGGACTGGGAGGGGTTTTAAGAAGTGGCAGGCTCTGATTTAAAGGATGGTTCTGACTGGATTAGAAACGGGAAAGAGGAGAAGCAACAAGACTAGTCGCTACAGGCGAGAGAAATGGTGGCTTAGATTGGAGAAGTGATGGCAACATAAAAGCAGGGTATTTGAGATATGTTGAAGGGCCTTCCTATCACAGGATTTAATGATGAATCACATGACAGAGTAGGGAGAGGTCACAGGTACATATGATGAAGAGGAGATGGCAGCTAATATTTACTCAATGTCTTAGTCACCCTAACAATCCTCAGAGGGAGATGTCATCACGTTCCCCACTTTATAGGTAAAGGTGACGCACTTCACGGTATGCTCATGGAACTACTATAGGGCGGAACTGGGATGGAAGTCCAGGCAGTCCAACTTCTTGGTTTTTAGTTTCACAAATGGGGAAGGCATTTACTGAGATGGGCAACACTAGAAGGCATGTTGGATCTGTGATCCCTGCAGTACCAAGAAAAACTTTTAGTTCCACATACAGGGCTGGAGCTTAATAGAGGGTAAGGCTAGAAATTGGAAAATTGTTGTATATACTTGGTTATTTGAAACCATGGCAGTGATGTAAACATTTTTGTGGAAACACATGTAAGTAAATATGGCCCTTAATCAAATCTAAGATGTCATCGACTGTAAGTCAAAACCTTATTTTAAGGTTTAATAATTAAGGAAAAATGCTGCCAATTAATTCTAAGACACCATCAATTATAAGATGCATCCAGATCGTAGAAACATTAAAACGTGAAAGATGTTCACCTTAGAATCACTGCAATATGGTAATTATAGCAATGAGTTCAGTGCTCTAATAGAGACAAACAAGAAAGAGGATGTGATAGGGGAAGGCATTCCCAAGAAAGTGATAAGAGCTAAGTAACTAAGGCAAGTGCAAACCCAGGTCTGCCTCTTCCAAGTCCAATGTTCTTTTCCAGTACACCTTGGTACTTTCATTTTTGTTTTGTCACTCTTTTTTTAATAGATGGTGTGAGGTTTCTCTTCCTAACAAGAACTAACTAACATGGCTGTTCCTTCGCTCTGTGTGCATTTAAGCAATAACAAGAATTTCAATCTTTGACTTAGCTATCTTGGTTAAAAGCAAGGCTTTGAAGTTCAAGTCTGGACGCCACCATTCACTTGCCACATGACCTTGGGAAAAGTCCTTTTTTCCTCTCCAAACTCCAGTTTTCTTTTATGTAAAGTGGCATTACTATCTTCATCCATAGTTTCTATCACAATCAAGTGAAATGACATAGCACAATCTCTGGCACATAGTAAGCACTCCAGTAAATGTTAAGATATTATGGAATTGATAACAACCATTTGATTCTCCAGTACCATTATATAATTATTTAAATAGATTAAAAAATTGAGGGAGGAGCAGTTCCCAATTCATAGCCCCATTTTAGAATGGCTGTACCTTGTAACAGTTTTCTAATTTGGGCTTTTAGGAGATTGCTTCTGAAAGTATTCATCATGCTGAGTTTTCTAAACATTAGTGTAAATGAGAATTCTTTACCCCCATTTTAACTACAAAACTAGTTAATCAGAAAACAGTCTCTGTGATTTTAAAAAACTATTAATGATTTGCATGCATATATTTTACATAGAGACAATGTGTATGTGAATAAATCATACATAAAGACAAATACATACATATTAATTTTATTAACAAGAAAAACCAAAACCATATTTTAGTTCAAACACAGCCTTGAACCACATTCAAATTTCAAATGTCAGGCTGTTCTTCAAATCCCTTTAAAAATATTATACAAAATAAAGGTTATTTTATTCTTATGTTTTTGCATCCTAATTCTACCTCCTCTATTAGAAGAAGTTAGAGCTAGGGAAAGAAAGAGAGAAAATCTAACAAACAAATCTACAAAGTCCGAGTTCTTAAGTTGTATACTTAAAGCCCACCCATATAAGAAAGAGGCAGCTGATAGTACAACCTTAACATTCACATCAATCATTACTTGCTATAAATAATCCCAGTAATGCTTCAGTGAGGAGACTTACATATCCTTGACTTTTTAGGAGGGTCTAGATGCCTAATGTTTTATCCCTTTGTCAATCCATGTGTTTGGAAATATGCCGCTATACTGTTTGGGAAGATGTAACTGAAGCTATGAAGCATATGGGCAGACAGAATGACCAACAGAAAACAAAAGGTACAATACACACCCTCTCTCGCCCCCAAAAATACAAATCTTAAATTTGAAAAAAAGAAAAATGAAGATATTTTAGAAAACTCTGACATGTGCTAATGAGGTATGACTATAAATATAAACAAACATAAACAAAAACTACAACCAAACCAAAACCCCACTCTTTTTGCTCTTCGTCTATTCAGCAGCGAACAGACTTTTAGATGACACGAGAAATCAATGGGTTGCTTGTATCTAGTAAATTCTCCCTTTTGATTCAGATTACTCTTTAGTTTTTCTGAAACTGCCTCATTTGACTTATGCTTTCTCTGCTGTAACTGGCATTCTTATTTACCTACTGCTGCTATCACAGCCACACACAAGGTATCAAAAATAATTTAGTGATTCTTATGTTATTCCAAAACGATATGCCAGGATTGGTAGTCTCTTTACTACCCCTCCCCTACTTGCTCTGTAAGAAACAACACTGAATTATACAACTTGTTCAAGACCATAGATCTTTACAAGAGCCAACGCTTAACTCCACATTCCTCACTGTTAATGGAAGTCCCTCTAGAAAACGATTTATGACCCCACTTCTTAAACATTTATGCCTGCCTATTCCACTACTACCTGAAATCTAAGATGTACCCTATACTTAGCCTCCCAATAACTGTTTCATGAGCTCCTCCAGCCTCTTGTCTAGATCTCTTCATGGCCATGCTTTTATCTCATGCTGAATTAAAAGATTTCAAAGACGAAGCATTTAAAACCATTCATTTTTTTAAAAAAAGTAAATATTATATCTGTGTGTGTGCGTGTGTGTTACAAAAGCAAAACAGTGATTTGTAGGAAAAAATAGAGCAATATATAGTCAAACACCCACAAGACCATTACCCAGACCAAACCATAGTCAACAGATTAGAAAACTTCCATCCACAGCTTTGTTGTGACATAAGAATGTCACTCACTGCTAGAGAGAGCGTAAGCTGAGACACAATCTTTTGGAGGGTAATTTGGTAATAACCATGAAAGTAGAAAATGCGTATGGTTTCTGATCCACTAATGTCACCTCATAGAAGTAATTTCTCAGGTAGCCAAAGATACATATATAAGAAAGTTCAGTGCAGCATCTTGCATAAGTATGAAAAACTGAGAATCACCTAAAAGCCTATCAATAAGAGAATGGTTTCCCTTCCAAGTACTAACCAGGCCCGACCCTGCTTAGCTTCCGAGATCAGACGAGATCGGGCGCGTTCAGGGTGGTATGGCCGTAGACAAGAGAATGGTTTCATAAAATGATATAGCCATACTATGAAATACTGAGTAACCATTAAAATGAATGAGATACATCTGTATATGCTGATATTAAAGGATGTTACATGAATATACCAGAGTTTGAATGAAAAATACAAGTTGCAGGATGGTATGCCTACTATGATCTCACAATATATGCACAAATTACACATGTATAAAAAACACACAAAGAAAAGGATACACAAACTATTAACATTCATTATCTCTAAGAGTAGGTTACTGGTACTACTTACTTTATGTCTTCTATATTGTTTCAATTTTTTATAATACTTTTCTAATTTTTTAAAGAAAAAAAGATTTTTATTGTTTATGGTTTTGTTTTTTTTTTTTTGAGACAGAGTCTTGCTGTTGTCACATGGCCTAGAGTGTAGTGGTGTCATCATAGCTCACTACCACCTCAAACTGCTGGGCTCAAGCAATCCTCCTGCCTTATCCTCCCAAATAGCTAGGACTACAGGCATACACTACCACACCCAGATAATTTTTCTATTTTTAGTAGAGAGTGTCTCAGTCTTGCTCTTACTCAGGTTGGTCTTAAATTCCTAAGCTCTAGGGATCCTCCTGCTAGGATTACATGCATGACTCACCTCCCCTGGCCTCTTAGGCATTTTAAAAGAGATGAAATGACATTTTTTCCCTCTACATCTTCTCTTTTCATTAAAAACTTTTTATAATACAATGAAAGACTATCACAGATTGGAAGACAGATACTAAGAGATCCAACAACTAAATTCAACGTGGAATGGAACAGGAAAAAGACACTAGTGGAAAAACTAGTGAAATCTGAATTAGGTATGTACTTTAGTTAATAGGATTGTACCAAGCTTGCTTTTCTCATTTTGACAACTATACAATGATTATATAAGTTGTGAATATTAGGGAAAGTTAGGTGAAGGATGTATGTGAACTTTCTACCTTATTTTCACAACTTTTCTGAAGACTAAAATATTATTTCAAAATTTAAAAAATGTAAAACTTTTTATATATATTATAAAACTTCACTATTTTCTTTTCCAAGCTTGCTTCTTGTTCCATATTCCCCATATCTGTTAATGGGACATTAACCACCAGTCAACAAACTCAAAATCTCAGTATTATCTTGACTTTTCATATGCTCTTGTGTCCTTCATATGTAGTCAGATGTGAAGTACAATATATTCTACCTCAATATCCATTACATTGCTTACCACAGTTAACACCAACATTAATTATAGTTCAGCTATAACTGCTTCCCAATACTCTATGCATTACTTGCACGATTGCCTTCTAAAAACACAGCTCTTGTTTCATTCTGCTTAGAAAATTTCAGTGGCTCCCCAGTGCTTATTAAAGACCAAACTCCACTAATGAAAGTCTTTTCATTATCTAGTATGAAACCTACACTTTCATTTAAGCTCCTCTTCACAAACTTGCCCAATTATTCTCCAAAGAATGCCCTTGGGTTTTCTAAAATACTTTCAGGAGGTCCATGAGGTCCAAGTTAATTTCATAATAAAACTAAGATGTTATCTGCCTTTTTCACTCTCAATATCTCATGAGTATACAGTGGAGTTTTCCAGAGGCTTAATGACATTTGTATTCTAAGAGATTGAATGCATAAGCATATGTGAGAATCCGGCTGTCATCTATAAGCTTGATTATAATGAGATTTGGAAACATGTAAAACAATACTACTCTACTTTTTTTGTTTGGGAAAATATGATTACTTTTCATAAAAATGTTATTTGTGTTAACATGTAATGTGTTTACTGTTATTTAAAAATTATTTACTAAACATTTTTAAACTGTTTTAATTTCTTATATGGTAAATATCCATATAAACAAAAGCTCTTTGGGTTCTTAAATACTTTTAAGAATTTTAAAAGGGTCCTAAGGCCAAAGTTTGAGAACTGCTGGTCTAACCTGATTACTTAAATGTCCCCTATACATGGTTAAGTTTTCTGGCCTTTATAATTTTCCTTCTCCTAAAATAACCTTCCTCCCATCTCCCCATGCCCAAATTTTACCCATTCTCCTTAACAGTGGCTATCTTCTCAAGGACTACTTTCAAAAAGGTGTGTTGGGCCAGGCGAGGTGGCTCAAGCCTGTAATCCTAGCACTCTGGGAGGCCAAGGAGGGAGGATCGCTCAAAAAAACAGAAGAGAAGACAGAGGACAGGGAGAGGGAGAGAAGAGAAAAGAAATTAGCTGAACAACTAAAAATATATAGAAAAAAAATTAGCCGGGCATGGTGGCCCATGCCTGCAGTCCCAGCTTCTTGGAAGGCTGAGGCAGGAGGATCGCTTGAGCCCAGGAGTTTGAGGTTGCTGTGAGCTAGGCTGACACAACTGTACTCTAGCCTGAGCAAGAGTGAGACTCTGTCTCAAAAAAAAAAAAAAAAAAAAAAAAAGTGTTTTGGAGTCACCCAAACCTGGATCAGACCTTTACTAGCTGTGTGACCCTGGGCAATTTATCTCTGAGTCTCAAGTGTACATCTGTAATATGGGGATATCACTGGTTACCTTAAAGAATTGTATTGATGTTTCTACTATAGGTGTTTGGGTGGGGGGGAGAGAAGAATTGTATTGAGAAGTAAATGAAAATACAGAGGTAAAACACCTAGCTTAATACCTAGCATTATAGTAGATGCTTAATAAATGCTATTTTTTTTCTCTTCCTTTGCTCTTCTACCAGAATGCTTTCTTAAAACCAGAAATTTTATGCATTTTATTCAGGGATTCCTCCACGATACTTAGCACAATGCCTTTCACATAAGGTGTCTGGTATTATTTGAGTCAAGCAATAAAATTTAAGGGCTAATGTGATCAGCAGAACATAAATATCTCAAATTTCAATCTTTTAGAAATGCAAATGATTAGATTTGGCAACAGAATCAAAATCGATTATTCTCTTATATAGACATGAATTATTCTCTTATAATAAGCATAACGAGTATTAAAAGAGAATATTGTAGTTTACTTAAAAACACTAGAGTGTCCCTTTAAATAACACAATGAAACCTAAAAATGAATATCAAAAGAATATTAATCATTAAGATGTTATGCCATTGCCACAACTATTTTTAATCTATAGAATGTATAATATATATTCTAGCAAAGTGTCCACAGCCACACAAAATCACTGACAGAAATTTTTGCTCTGGTTTTACAGGTTTAGAAGCCCTCAAAACTCTAAATATTCCATAAATATTCCATCCTTATTGTTTATTTAGGATGCTACTGACCTATTTTTCAGGACACGGCTTTGGGTTGCTTTTCTAAGAGGAGTTAGGCACGTGTGCTGAATTGACCCAATCTCAAAGTTAGTCATCTTTTAACCACTGGCGATCCTTAGTGACAGAACTGCCCACAAACACGGCTGTAGTCTGCAGCATGGACAGAGGTTTTTTTAAAAAAATCTGTCCTATGCCCGACCAGCTGGACTAATTATAGAAGTTTATTAAGTACTTCCACATCCTTTCTGACAGGCATCATTCTGATTTTATAACTTTCATCCCAACTATATCCTTCTGAAGTAATAGTATCAGATTATGATGCTAATAAAAATCCTCACAAGTCAATGGTCAGACACATCTGTTGATGATTAAACTAGGGCATAAAATTCAAGGAGAAATTACTCATTTGTAGAAAAAAATATTTTCATAAGATGTAGTTTATATTACAGAACACGTTCTTACATTTAGGGAAGAAAATAAAATAAAATAAAAATAAAAAAAAAAAAGATGTAGTTTAAAAGGTACAGGAAAGAGGGTCTGTCTGTTCCTCTAGGTTCTTAGAAGCTTCAAAGTTGCTGCAGGGGTTGTACGTCCAAGGAAATACATGTATGAGTAGCTGTAAGCCTCAATGGTTACCTTATGAATTTGTTGATTAAAGTTTAGAATGCTCTAGGGAGTCCTGTAAACAAAGTTTCTCCTAGGACAGACAAGTGATCTAGTGAGGAACTTAATAATCTTAACTGATGTAAACTACCTTCTAAAGCAAAACTAAAAACTGATATATGAAAACATTAAAAAGCAAGGTTGGCCAGGCAGGGTGGCTCACTCCTGTAATACTAACACTCTGGGAGGCTGAGGCGGGAGGATCACCTGAGCTCAGGAGTTCAAGACCAGCCTGAGCAAGACTGAGACCCTGTCTCTGGGAAAAAAAAAAAAGTAAGGTTATAAGATCTGATAAATTCTGAAAAGTCACAAGGATTACCTCAGAGTTTACTTCCTATACACCCCTTTAAACTTGTGGCACACTTCAGTACTATACTTAAACATAAATAACCTTTATTTGTTAAAAGGTGGGTTATTAGAGGCATAGAAAATATTAATGATTTCTTTTTATTTGCCAGTTATTACAAGTAGCATTCAGAGCTGCTGGATTTTGCCATATAGGCCGTGTGCCACCAAACTGAAGGGGCACCATTCACACAAAGTGAAGAGTGCCTCCCTGGAGCTCTGCAAAGCTTCAGAAAATCGCACATAAAGGACAAAAACAAACAAACAATGTATTCTTTTTTTTTTTTTTTTTTTTTTTTTTTTTGAGACAGAGTCTCACTTTATTGCCCAGGCTAGAGTGAGTGCCGTGGTGTCAGCCTAGCTCACAGCAACCTCAAACTCCTGGGCTTAAGCAATCCTGCTGCCTCAGCCTCCCAAGTAGCTGGGACTACAGGCATGCGCCACTATGCCCGGCTAATTTTTTCTATATATATTAGTTGGCCAATTAATTTCTTTCTATTTATAGTAGAGATGGGGTCTCGCTCTTGCTCAGGCTGGTCTCGAACTCCTGAGCTCAAATGATCCGCCCACCTCGGCCTCCCAGAGAGCTAGGATTACAGGCTTGAGCCACCACGCCCGGCCCAAACAATGTATTCTTTAAACCCAATTATGATGTCTTCACTGTCTTGGGTAAACAAATAGTACTTTTGATGTGGAAGCTAAAGTGATGGTGTTTTACATCTGAGTAGGACCATGAGTACTTATTTGAACTTTACTTATGTTGACAATGTGTTGAAAATGGAAAGAAAACAATGGCAAACCTAAAAAGCAGTGACATCCTAGTAGAGGGAAAATATTTTTTTTTTTCAATATATGGTGCTGGGTCAATTAGATAGCCACATGCAGAGGAAAAATTAACCTTGACTCCCTACCTCAAACCATACATGTTGTGTGCCACATAACAACATTCCAGTCAACGACAGACCAAACTATTAATATGATGGTGGTCACGTAAGATTACAATGGAGCTGAAAAATTACTATTGCCTAGTGACCTCGTAGCTGTGGTGACATCATGGTGCAATGCGTTATTCACGTGTTTGTGGTGATGTTGTGCAAACAAACCTACTGCACTTCCAGTCATATAAAAGCATGGCACATATAATTATGTACAGCACATAATACCTGATAATAATAAACAACTATGTTACTGACATGTTATTTACTATACTATATATATATATATATATATGTATTTTTTTTTTTTTTTTTTTTTTTGAGATAGGGTTTTGCTCTGTCACCCAGGCTGGAGTGCAGTGGCATCATCATAGCTTACTTCAACCTCCAACTTCTAAGCTCAAGTGATCCTCCTGCCTCAGCCTCCCAAGTAGCTGGGATTACAGGTGTACGTCCCCATGCCTGGCTAATTTTTTCTATTTGTAGTAGAGACACGGTCTCACTCTTGCTCAGGCTGCTCTAGAACTCCTGAGCTCAAGCAATCCTCCTGCCTCAGCCTCCTAGGATTACAGGCATGAATTAGCCACTGTGCCTGGCCTATACTATACTTTTTATCCTCATTTTAGTGTGTATTCTTTCTATGTATAAAAGAAAAAGTTATCTGTAAAACAGCCTCAGGCAGGTCCTTCAGGAGATATTCCAGAAGAAGGCATCACTATCAGAGGAGATAACTCCGTGCGTGCTACTGCTCATGAAGACCTTCCAACAAGATAAGATGTGGAGGTGGAAGACAGTGATATGGATGCTCCTGGCCCTGTGTAGGCCAAGGCTAATATGTGTGTGTGTCCCAATTTTCAACAAAAAATGTCTAAAAAGTAGAAATAAAAATAATCAAAAAGGTTACAGTAATCTAAGGATAATTTATTGAAGAATTTTTAATAAATTTAGTGTAACCTAAGTGTACGGTGTTTTTCTACCTGATGTCTAAGGGAAAAAAAAAAAGATAAAGTAAAATAATTTTTTTAAATTATATATATATATTTTTAAGATATATATATTTTTTAAAAAAATAAGTGTACAGTGTTTTTCTACCTGATGTCTATGGGGAAAAAAAAAAAAGATAAAGTAAAATAATTTTTTAAAATTATATATATATGAGTTATATATATTTTTTTAAAAAAAATAAGTGTACAGTGTTTTATAATGTCTATAGTAGCGTACAGTCATGTTCCAGGCTGTCACATTCATTCACCACTCTGACACATCCAGGGCAACTTCCAGTCCTATAAGTTCCCTTCATGGTAAGTATCCTATGTAAGTGTACCATTTTTAATCTTTTAAACCTTATTTTTACTGTACCTTTTTAATGCTTAAATATATCTAGATATGCAAATACTTACCATTGTGTTACAATTGCCTACAGCATTTAGTACAGTAGCATGTATAGGTTTGCAGCCTAAAAACAATAGGCTAGACCATACAGCCGAGGTGTATGGTAGGTTATACCACCTAGGTTTGTGTAAGTACACTCTATGACGTTCACACTATGATGAAATTGTCTAATGATGCATTTCTCAGAACATGTCCCTGTCATTAAGCAATGCATGACTATACAATAATCAAGTTGAAACAGACTGTAGGTTCAAATATGCAAGGTAAAATAGGAAAGCTTTTAAAAGAAAACATAAAATTTCTCATGACCTTGGGGGAGGCAGACATTTCTTAAACAGGACACAAAGAGAACTAACCATAAGAGAAAAAATGGAGAAGTTGGACTTGATTAAAATTAAGAGCATCTGTTCATCAAAAGACACATTAAAAGTGTGAAAAGGCAAGCCACCAAGTGGGAAAAAATATTTGCAATACTACATATATCTGACAAAAGACTCATCCAGAAAATGTTAAAAAACAAAATTGCTACAAATCAATTTTTTTTAAAAGGCAACTTAAAGAGGCACTTTACAAAAGAAGTTATCCAAATGGCCTATATATATATATATATATATATATATATATATATATATATATATCAGTAGGGGCTCCACTTCATTAATCATCAAGGATATGCAAATTAAAACCAAAATGCTATGCCACTGCACACCCAACAGAATGGTTAAAATTAAAAAGAAGAAAGTACATGTGTTAGCAAAGATGTGAAGCAGCGGGAACTCTCGTACACCACTGGCATAAGAGGAAAACTGACGGTAACCACTAAAGGTAAACACGAAAATACTATATGACCTAGCATTTCTACTGCCAGACGTATACCTAACAGAAACGTGAATATACGCTCACCACAGTGACATTATTTGTAATAGCCCCAAACCAGAAACAACCCAAATGTCCAGGAACAGGAGAATAACTTGTAGCATATTCATGCAAATAAGAAGGAGTGAACTACAGCTCCATGCAACAATACAGATGAATCCAACAAACATGTTGAGCAAAAGGAGCCAGAGAGAAAAGAGTTCAAAAACAAGCCAACCTAATCTATGGTGAGAGAGGTCAGACTAGTGACTTACCTTGAGAGCAAAATAAGAGAGAAAAAAGGGTTTCTAGGGTCCTTGTAATGCTATTTCTTCAGCTGGGCGCTGGTTTCATAGGTTTATTTGGTAAAAATTGATCAAGCTGTATACTTTATTATATACTATATTTAAACAAAAAGTTTACATTAGAACTTTTTAAATGAATTTTGCCATAATGAAGAACACAATGATAATATCAAAAAGATAGCCAAGGATATATAGAATTCATATAATGTAAAACATGCCTATCAAATAATCAGACCAGTTATAAGTCCATATATGAAATGAACACATTACAGTAGCACACTGTGTGCTTTGTGTGTGTTTCAATTTCATTTCCAATGGCTTTTAATCTAAAATTGAAATGCAGTGTTGATTCAATTTTCTTCTTCCCCTTTGAGACAAAGTAAGCTTAAAACAAACTACCTATACCTAAACAAACATCATCAAACTGGTGAAAGCATGCTCCAGACAAAAGTAGTCTGTACCAATGAAACAATTTTCTATTCTGAATAATATTCAAATAAAAAACTAGCTAGGGGTTTGGCTGAGCATAGTGATGCATGCCTGTAGTTCCAGCTACTCGGGAGCCTGAGACAGGAGGATTGCTTGAGCCCAGGAGTTTGAGGTTGCAGTGAGATATGATGATGCCACTGCACTCTAGCCTGGGCAGAGCAAGACCCTGTCTCAACAACCAAACAACAACAAAAAACCACCTAGGAATATCTAAATTTCAAAATAAAAAGATATTAATAAGCAGTAGATTAAAGGACAGTGTTCTTATATCATTACTGGAAATAAAAGCACTTATAAGCCCACAAAAATGTGTACTTAATGGATTTATATAGCTTTACGTGGCTAAGTACCTCTATTCTAGTTCAGATTTCTATAACCAACTAGACACAAAAGTACTGAAAGGTCTGAAACTGAATTTTAAATTAGCACAGATGGCATGTTTATAACACCCCCACAATATGCTGAGTGTTCTCCATAAAACCAACTTAGACACTATTCCTGCCTCTAGGGGACTTAAAATCTAAAAGTAGATGAGGCAGCCTAATTCAAAGTAAACAAATAAAAGGAAACAAAGACAGGAATGTAAGAAAGGGAGCCTATGTTAATCTCCCAGCTCCCAGAAGGATAACAGTCCACTCAGAAGAGTGGAGAATGAAAGCTAACAAGTGAGAGCTGCCTTATTTACCATAAAACTTAATATGACACCATGCAGTAAATATTCCCTAAAAAAATTATGCTGACCAGGCTGAAAATGTTTTGTTGTTTTCTAGCTTCAACAGTCAGAAGATCTAAACCCTTGTAATATTATAGATGTAATATTAATATATACCCTACTGCCTGTGTGTAAAAGACATGAAACAGCCTGTGTATAGCGTCTGATTTACAGTCCAAAATTGAAATTACTGAATCCAAAGCTTATGAAAGCATTATTTCAATAGCCCTGGTTCAACCAGCAATTAATTAATGTGACACAACCATCTTTACCTCAACACTCCTAAAACAACACAGTTACTCTCACTGGACTGCATTTTTCATGTTGTCTCTAAAGGGATATCTGTGCTATATTTGGTGTGTCTGTAAATAAACATTTCACGGGCTTACAGTTCAGGCCCTGATCTCCTTAACCAGTTGACTACAGCTATTTCAATAGAGAGATGTCAAACAATCATTAGAAATGCCTCCAAATACAGAACCTTGTGAAGCCCTTGAATTAAAGTACATCTTGATTATAAACCATGTAGATTCTTCCCGGAAGACTTCATAATGCTGACAACATCCAGTTACAGGAACCAAATTCACTTCAACGAACTGGTCCTGGCTGCTTCGCTGTGTCTTTGGATCAGGTATTTCTGGCAAAAGCTGTTTAAAAAATAATAATGATGCAGCCAAATTCCACACAAAAGGAAAAAGATGAAGAAAACAATTATACTGTTGACTTTGCTACATTAGAAAATGTGTATTGAATATGAACTACAAAAAATGAAATTTAGAATGAAAGTTTGGGGTCAGTATTGGAGACATCACCTACCCAGTGCCTCATTTCTGCATCCACTTTCCCAGTGATCTCTGCACCAGCCACAATGACTCAATTTCCCAAAATAATATCTTGCCTCTAGTCTCAAACATACCTGTTTAAATATCCTCCCTACATATCCAATAGTTCCATCAGAGGCATTACATAAATAAAAAGTATTTTTTATTTTATATTTTATTTCAGAAGAGTATGAGAAAAGCCAGAGGAGAGACATTTCAGGATAAAAAGCCAAAGGTATAAGCCTGGCAGACTTGGATTAAAATATCTGGGACCAGAATGGATAACAGGAGTCTGAAGAAACTACCCAGACCAGCAAGTCTTTGGGACTTGATTTGAAACACCAAGTAGGGGAAGGCACAGGTTGGAAGGCACAACTCAAAAAAGGCAGGTGATACAAATGCCCTGTAATTTTTCTCACATATCTCACTTTTCAATGCTCTCTGCCACCACTCTAGCTCAGACCTTCCTTGGATCTCACTGGAGTAACTGCAACATCTTAATTGACTTTTTTCTCTATCTACACACTGCTGCCAAAATCATTTTCTTAAAGTACTACGTCGAACCTTTTCAATGTTTTCCATTTGCCTTAAAGACAGGCTTAATATCCTTAAAGTGGCTTCCCAGAACTTCCAGTATCTGACTGCTTCTCTCCAGCCACATGTCTGCAACCCATTTCCCCCAGTGTTCTTTGTACCTGCCGTAGTGACTTTCGAACTCCCTAAAATGCTATCTTGCTTCTGGTTTCAAACATGGCTTCCTTTTAAATAGAAGATTCCTAAGCACTTCCCATCTCCAACTCGCTCTCTCACTCAGTCATTTATTTTATCTACTTTACTGTTTCTTTTCCATCTCATCTTAAACATAATTTCCTTAAGATTATTCGCCGAACCCATCAATGGGTCATTGTATATTCCCAGAGAACTCTGTGCTTCCTTTTCCATGACATTCATAAAATTACAGTGACAAACGGTGAACTGCCTGGAGCTCTATGAGGGCAAGGACACATACTTAGTGCTATGATTAAGAGTGTTACTTCCTTTCGCAAAAACCTCCAATGGCTCCCCCAAGCTTCTACTTTAAGTACACATTTCTCAGCATGGGCCTTCCTTCACAGTATGAAACTTTATGGGCTACTATTCCCTGAATGATTCCCCAAAGCAGGATTATCTGCTCCTTCCCAAATAAGCCAAGCACACTTTCTAGAGACTTAATTTCTGTAGCTTCCTTTATAAACCTGGCTCTCCTCTTTCAAAATGTTTATCTTTCCAAACCTAACCAATTCCATCTCCATGAAATTTTCCTTGATTTCCCCCAAATAAATTTGGCCTCTCCCACCTTTGACTCCCATCCTGTTCAATATGTTGCATTTTCTTTATGGTACTTTCTTAAGTCCATCTAGTTGTTACAGTATTTTTCTTACCCTTATTAATTTTAAATTTTAATTAATTTTAATTTTTTTAAATGGTGATACCTCACTTTTCTATATAACTGTATCTCCTTACTGCATTTAGTATATACCTTATATCAGAAGGTGCTCCATAAATGCATCACCTTGAATCTTAAAAATCCATCATATAAGGCAGCTGTCTAAGTATGTGGTTAAAACAATCTTTGAAATACAAAACCCACCTGTGAAACAGATGGAGGCTAAATGGAATTAGAAAAGTATGTTATGTTACCAGTACAATAATAGAAATACAGCTTATGTGCATCACAAATAATTGCTCTTTAATCAAAGAGTAGGGCTTACTGACCTTATATTATACATTAAGATGCCAACATTTATTTCAATTCTGACATCTCAAAGTAAATAAATTTCAACTCAAGTCTCATATACCTGCAGAGCACAGTGCCAATGCTCAATGTTTATTTTTGTGACCAGCTCTGCTGTTTGCTGAACAAAAACAAACAGCAAATAACATTATTTAGGTTTGCTTAAAATTATGAAGCAGAAGGAACCACAGAAAGTACTGAGTTCAACCCATTAAATTTCCAGATGAGGACAATAAAGACTATGAGTTTCTTGGCAGAGGTCACAAAGCCAAAGCTAGGACAAAGGTTCAGACCATCTGACTTCACTCCAATATTCTTCCCACTCCAAGTCAACATTCATCTCCACAGTGCAATACCTGGAGCACAATTATTCTCAACCAACACTGGAGTAAACAATGCCCCAGTACCGAATTAAGGTCATTTGCATATTTTTAACTATGCTCAAGAGAAACAAAATTGTGATGAATGAAGGAATGAATGGAATTCTTTTCATCTTTTCTCAGGAGCCTTTTATTTTATAAAAGCTTAGAAATGAGCACTACTTTATAAGTGTTCAGGAGAGTGTTTGTGTTCAAAGGCACACTGAGAGGCAAGAAAAACATGATAGGAAATTACACACACCTTCAAAAAATACATGACAGAATTTTGATACACAGGAGAATAAGCTACATAGAACATTTTGAATGCTCCATTATCAAAACTTACTATTTACTTCATAATAACCAAGAAAGATGGAGCTTGGGGCGGAGGGGGGAGAAAACCAGCTATCTGTTTCTTAAAATGCACATAAAACATGAACATACCTACCAATACCTATGAAATATTTATTACTTATTACTTCTTACAGCTCCATACCTAATAACTGGCATATGGTAAGCATCAAATAAGTGTTTGTATAATAAATGAATTAATATCTCTAGTATCACTCACTGCTATTCTGAATACTGTGGCTGTACATCAGTAACTATAAAATTCTGCTACTTACAATAGAAAACAATGAACACTGACAGTTTGTATGAAATGGAAATGTTTCCAAAGCTAGAACATTTTACATTATGCATGTGTATCAATATATGTGTCTGCATATACATGTGTATATATTCTTTTGCTCTCCCTCTACAATATATGTGTATGTATATGTATGTATATATGGCATGTATTTTTGATATTCATTTTCCCTAAAGATCTAATGTTATAGAACAGTGATTTTCAAACTTTTCTTACAGCAATTCATAACAAAAACATTTTATATACAACCTAGTAAACATATACACTGGGACACAAATATGTAACTAAAATAAAAGTTTCACAAAATAATACCCTTACTACATGCAAAGCACTAATATTTTCTATTTCATTTTAAAAAGCGGATGTTAATGGTTCACTAACCTGTTTTGGAAGCACATAAAACAGCAAAAAAAAAAGATACTGAGACGGTGTAAACCTCAGTTTGGCATCCATTTCTTAGAAATAACCTAGAATCAATTGACACCAACCAGAAATGTCAAAATGAAGTCTAGAAATTATTAAACATTCTTTATTCAAAAGTGGTGTTGAACACCTAGGAAGGCTTTATTATTGTGTTAATAAAAAAATACAAACTATATTCTGGGCCATAAAACAAGTCTCAAAAATTTTAAAACCTCAAATAATAATGGAATTTGTTCTCTGACCACAATGGTATTAAATTACAAATCAATAACAGAAAGATCTATAAAATCACCCAAATATATAACAAATAAATATTTCTAAATAATCCAAGGGTCAAAAAAAGATTAAAAGGGAAATTAGAAAATATTTGTAACTAAATGAAAGTGAAAATAAAACATCAAAATTTGGGGAAAGCAAAACCATAGGCCAGAATTTTACTGGTTTAGAGAAGAACAATGAGCTATTAGGTCCACTAGGTCTCCTCCAGTGCAACCCAAACTCTGCTCACATAAGAGGGTGGCCACCTGGAGTGAGAACAATCAGATTATTATTTGAGGAAGCTTAAAGTGAAGGAACCAACTCCCCAGCTCACCTTGGATGGAGAGGCTTTCTTAAACTGAAAGAAGAGCAGGAATCTAAATAAGCAATGTGGAGATGAGACACACAAACAGAATCACATGTACAGAGGGCAGCAGGAAAAACATCCAGAAACAAGCAAAACAGGAGGTTGCAGAGCATGACAGAGAGATGGGTAGACTAGGCTGTATATCTCTAAATGTTAGGTTCTCCTCATACTAAGGCCAACTCCTAGAACGAAGTAACCTCTTATTACTGTCTAATGTACGAAACCAAATCTTCATAGATTCATTCCAGAACCAAATGAAAAGCAGAAAAACCTCAGCTTCTCAGAAGCCATCTAGACTAAGACAGGCCAGAAATAGAACCTGTCTTGCCTTCAATATATGTTCTGAGGTGGCCTAAGGACTCCTCTAATCCCCATACTCCACAAATCTGATTCATGTTATATATTCTGGTATCGTTTATTCCAGCATTTCACAGGGAAGAGAGGAGAGAGAACAAGTATTCCATTTTTAATTCAATGTAATATTGGTTCATCCACTATTAAAAAAGAAGAGGGAGAGCTAATACATTAGTAGACAACCATTAACTCAGGTTGATGGCTAAGTGTTAGGTTTATCATTTTGATTAGTTGCACTCATTAAATGAGAATAAAGGGCCCATACGTTTCCTATGTGTATTTCAGGGAAAGAAAGTGAGCAAGGATGCTACTCTGCATTACTGCAGGCAATCCCACATCCTGCTTGGTTAAGTTTTCATATGTGTCTGGCTACCTAAAATAGGCATAAACAGTCTTATTTAGTTCTATGCTATTTATTTCCACAGAGAAGGTACCTCAGAACTTTTTAATTATAATAGGTAACCTTATCTTTTTACACCTTCGTTGAGATGAAGAAAGAAAAATATATATGATATCAGAGGCAAAAGAAAGACTGAGCTTAACTACAAAGATTTGAAAGCAGAAAAATTCACATGATGGGTTGTCTCAAGACAAATCATTTATTATCTATCAAAAGCATAAATACTGTGTGCCCTCCTTTTTTTGTTGTTGTTAAAGTTATACCCTTCTTTCTTGAAAGAACCAGTCCTGGATGTAATCTTGTAATCTGAATAGGTTACTAATCAAACCCACTGCAGGAACTAAACAACAATATCAATTCATAAACAGTTATCTCAAATGAAAACTTCACAACGAAATGATACTTCTGACAGCATATTTATGAACTACAGATAATTTTTCTAAAACCTTTTCGAAAAGAAAAATCTAAAGTCTAAAGAAAAATCTGAAATCTAAAGAAAAATCTAAAACAAATCAATCTTTGTTTCAAAGATGATCACTTTAGATAAAGATTTTTCTAAAGTTATATTACTCATTTACAATGTTAAATGATCCAGTATATATTACTCTGGAGCAGAGATTTACAATGCATAATCAACCCACTGAGCAATGCTTTAGTAAAAATGATTAAGTATGCTAAAGTCTTAATGATAATACCACTTTACATTCATATAGAACGTTCCAGTTTGCAAAGCACTTCCAGCCACAAACGCAGTTGATTCTACATGTCTTTCAGTTGAAATACAATAGATATGAGATACGGTCCTTGTGGATAGGTGAAGCTACACACTGAAGTGGTAAAGAGAATGGAATCTGGAACCAACCACCTGGTTTGGAATCCTAGCACTGCCACTTCCTACATATGTGATCCTGTGCCTCAGTTTCATCATCTGTAAAATGGAGATGATACTGTTTCCACCTCTTAGGCCTACTAAGGATTAAATCATTTAATATATGTCAAGTACTCAGAATAGTGTCGAGCACAGCATAATCATTACACACATGCTGGTTATTGTTAGCAGCAGCATCACTGTGTAGATAAGAAAACTGAAGCCAGTAATCTACATGGCCAGGAATAAAAACCAGGCCTTCTTTTCTCATTTGATGTTCCATCCACAGAAGGCTGAGTTTTTAAGTATCCTAAGGTTTTCTAGACTGACATAAACAGTTTAATGTGACATTCTACAAATCAAAAAATTCAGCAGCTCAAAACATTCATAAAATTGTATTTTCATTTACATTGACATATACATCTTAGATTAAATTGATTTAGATTAAAAAACCCAAATGTTCTGTTTTGGGGACAGAACTGCAGGCTAAGGAATAGTTCTCAGTGTTGCTATATTTGTAAAACAAAACTCTTTTGTTTCATTTTTCAAAAGAAAGACAAAAAAAGGCAACAAGCCTATCATACCACATCATGCTAGTGTGATGATCACAACCTCAAATTCTTTATCAATTAAAAAAAAACAAAGATGGAATATACTAACGATGACTGTATTACAATTTCCTTTTTTTCTTCCAGTTTACAAAACATTCAGTATTGTGATATAACATTTGTAATTTTAAAAATGATTCCCCCCCAAAAGTGTATCAAGCATTGAAAATAATATTGGTAAAAGAAACACTTAGAAATTAATTCTAGAAAATAACAGATACCCACTTAAAAACTACCTCTTTTTTCTGACATGTTTTGGATATCTTTTCTCAAACATTTTTCCTTTAGTGATTTAGGTGACTGTGATAACATCTTTCACTGTTATCTAAAAATAGGGCATGGGTGTGTAAATTTATGAGCTGAAATGCAAAACTGGCACAGGATGTCTAAATTAGAGTGCTAAATCATTTAGTATACTCTAGTATAGAAATATATTTTAAGCATTGATATCCACATGCTTTGTATGCACATATCTTTTTAATTCAACCATCTTTATTCTTTTCGTAGTGAAGAAATGTGAAATTGAACATTTTAACATTCTTAAATATGCCAGTTCATCTCTTAAGAGATTATCCTTGGGCAAAAGCACTCCTCCACTACAGGCCTCTAGATCCTTCTTTGAATAAGAACAGACCAGAGCATCAGCAGTTCTCAATCTTCTTTCCACCCCAGCCCATCTGAGGGATTCAACATCTCTCTACTGTACAGCAGTGGAGACAGTCTGAAAACATCCCACAGGTGATTCTGATGCATTGCTCTAGAAGCAGTTCCCCTTCTGGTGTCCTCCCCTACACTACTGCCGACTTGGAGGTTCCACACAGCTCTAAGGCCTGCCACTTCAGGTACAAGAAAATTACATACAACCCAATGACCTGAAAGATACCTGATAATGTTACTTTAATACGCTTAAGAAGAAAAGCCAAAAGTTAGGATACATCGGCCGGGCACGGTGGCTCACGCCTGTAATCCTAGCACTCTGGGAGGCTGAGGCGGGTGGATTGCTCCAGGTCAGGAGTTCAAAACCAGCCTGAGCAAGAGCAAGACCCAGTCTCTACTATAAATAGAAAGAAATTAATTGGCCAACTAATATATATAGAAAAAATTAGCTGGGCATGGTGGCGCATGCCTGTAGTCCCAGCTACTTGGGAGGCTGAGGCAGCAGGATTGCTTGAGCCCAGGAGTTTGAGGTTGCTGTGAGCTAGGCTGACGCCACGGCACTCACTCTAGCCTGGGCAACAAAGCAAGACTCTGTCTCAAAA